>CM019695.1:8064812-8076840 GCA_009760885.1 Achatina immaculata | reverse complement strand
ACTCGGCATCAAGTAGAACGAATTCAATCAATGGAGAATAGCAAAGTTATTAGTCATCAGCCTGTTTTATGTGATATCCTGTTTTTTTTTTTTCTTTTCATCCACTGAAAGCCGTGTGTTTAGAAAAATAAAGCCAGTGTTCCTCGCCGTGCAATCACATAATCTAATTCTTTTTCGGTAGCAGTTTTCCTAAATACTGCGTACCAAATACCCATGTCTATTCCTTGATCAACCGGAGGGTGACTTCAGCGAAGACTGAATAAGTAAAAAAGTTGATGTATCAGTTTGTGTTTTGTGTGTATGTGTGATACAAAGTGATGTATTTACTAGTAGGGATCACAACTAGAGCGGAGCCAGGCCGATTCCCATGGATTGTATATGTCGGAAGGGGCCAGGCCCATAGTGTGTTTAACCTAAAGGGTCTGAATGGTCATTGCTAACTGCAGGACTGTGGAATCAGTGGGCCGAACTGTCAACTCCTACTTTATCTTCTCAATTTTTATACTCTTCCTATTCAATTTTCTCTATTTTTCGACCACTGTCCTCCAGTTTCTCTATTTTTCGACCACACTCCTCCGGTTTCTCTATTTTTCTACCACTCTCCTCCAGTTTCTCTATTTTTCGACCACTCTCCTCCAGTTTCTCTATTTTTCGACCACTGTCCTCCAGTTTCTCTATTTTTCGACCACTGTCCTTCAGTTTCTCTATTTTTCTGCCACTCTCCTCCGGTTTCTCTATTTTTCTACTACTCTCCTCCAGTTTCTCTATTTTTCTACTATAACACTGTTTTAGTTCATTTATATCAAAACTGACTTGGAAGCAACACATCAACAGTGCAGAAGCAAAAGCCAGAAGAAAACTAGCCATATTAAGAAAATTGAGTGGGACTACATGGGGAGCTAGTGAAAGAATCCTCAAGAACGTATATCAGCAAAGTATTCTACCACATTTAGAATATGGCTCAACATCTTGGTGCACAGCATCAAACACTACGCTGCATAATCTAGACAAGGTTCAAAATCAGTCACTACGGATTATCACAGGTGCCATGAGGTCCACACCAATAGTAGAAATGCAGAAAATAGTTGGTGTTCAAGCGCTAAAGGAACGTAGAGACACAAAGGTCATGACCATGGAGAAAAATTCCTTAGCTCGTAAGCCATCCCCTGAAGGAGAGATTCAATAACTTGGCATTAGGACGGCTTAAAAGAAGCAGCTTCATTCATCAGGCCAAGCGTATGCATAAGCTGATACCTGACCTTCCAACTGTAGTCACTCCATTATCATCTGTACCAGAGGCATACACCATGGAAAGAAGCAGATTATGCACAAAACTATTCAGACTGAAGTGAAAGGTGTGCAGAATGGTGAGATGCAGAGCAGTCTTGTAAGATCAGTAGCCACACTTAGTGTTCTAGATGACAAATATCCATGTGACACCTGGATACGTGTGTATACAGATGGATCTGCACATAATGCCATAAAAAATGGTGGGGCAGGAGCATATATTGAATATCCAAACAACACCATTGACAAGATTTCCATACCCACTGGTAAATACTGCAACAACTTTGATGCAGAAGTTAGGGCAATTATTGCTGCAGTTGAAAAACTATCAGACTCCAGAATTGATACATGTCCTGTAGTAATTCTCACAGATGCAAGATCAGTACTGGAAGCTCTTCAGTGCAACAAACTACCAGACCTTAAGGATGCCTTGTCAAAAATTGGCTTACAACATGGAGTCACTTTGCAATGGATTCCCTCCCACTGTGGGATACCAGGCAATGAGAAAGCTGACCATCTGGCCAAAGAGGGCACTGAAATGGAGCAACCAGACATACCAGTCACCTATAATCAGAAGAAAAGCATGATAAAAACCTACAGGAAGCCACAAACACCACCACATGATGACTATCACATGCTAAACAGAAAGGAACAAGTCACCATCTTCCGTCTCCGAACAGGACACAGCCGACTCCGAAGTCATATGTATACAAAGTTTAAGGTTGGTACTACTAATCTATGTACATGTGCCCAGGTGCCCCAAACCGTGGAACATATCCTCCAGAACTGCATCAACTACGAGACACTGAGAAATAACTACTGGCCCAGTGAAACCACTAAAGAAGATAAGCTCTACGGTTCCATACATGAGTTACAAAAAACAGTGAAATTTATCCAAGAGACAGGACTGCAGATATAGACAGACAGTGCGAACGAAGAAGAAGAAGAAGAAGAAGAAGTTCATTTATATTGTTCATTATAATTGTTATTATTGAATGTTCTATTATCATCACATCTCACCTTGGTACATCACACGTCGAAGTTTCACATACATGGCAATAGAAGATTTCTCATGAACATTTCACTGATTCATTTTAATTTGACAAATAATATCAATATGATCAATACGTATAGCTGATAACTCACTTGTAATAATAGGCATAGGCAAGATTATACACATTTCATTATTTTCATCATAGTAGCACGAAATCTCACAAAATCACAATATCAAAATTCTCATAATTCTACAAGCAGTATTTAAGCAGCGTTCACAATATTCAGTGATACAAAAGCTCTTGGTAACAATTACTGTACGATCTCTTGCTACACTAGTTCAATCTAACACTATGTCTCTATCTCTACATTTCTCTTGCTGAATGCCTCTTCCCCTCCTCTCTGCGTCTCTCTCTCTTTCTCCTCCTCTCTCAGAACCTCCATCTGCTCTTCGCCGGCCTTCTTTATATTCGTAAGTTCTGACCACGCCAAAACCGGTCGCAACTAGCGTCTTCGCTTTCTTCTCCGTCGTCTAATTGTTACCTCCCATTAACAAGTCCACCATCTCTTTCATGTTACCTGCTTCGGGACCTAGTCCGTTCTCTGTTCAGTCTTTGATCTACTGGTCAATTGTTCCCCCTGGGCTACTGCATGTGCGCGCGAAGTCGCACCTCTAGAACTGGACCACTCTCACGATCTATCAGATCTATCGATACGGTTTTACCTTTGATCAGGTCTTTGAAGTACCGAGTATCCGTTCCTCGCTCCTCTAACTATAACTTCTCTGCCCCCCAATACATTCTTTATTCCTGATCATGTCACTAATAATAATAATAATAATAATAATTATAATAACTATAATCATTACTTACAAGGCTATGCTACATACCTCCCCTCGTTTAAGTCATATTGTTAACATTATGACTACACAAAAAAAAAACTAGCAAAGTGCCTTGTAAGTAATGAGTACCAAAATATATTTCCATGTGGACCACAGTACCAACAAAATCACTTTGCGGTCACCTCCCCTTGTTAAGTCAGAATGTTAACTGTCAGCTATATCGACTGCCTTAAGCAATTACATGGTAGTTACATTCTCTCAATAACTTGAACCATCATAGAAAAATATGTAAAATAATAGTTACATCTTGTTACACATGCCCATAAAACATAAATTCATTCTTCTCTTTAGATTATACATATTCTGCATCAAAGTGTATTCCCATACATACTCAAGAAAAATAAAAACATACATTCTTTCAAATGACCAAAAATAATTTGTCATTACATTTGAGGCCCAACCTCAAAACAAATCACTTTATTGACCTATGATGAATTCATTCGACAAACCTCCCGTTTCTCATCATCAGCGGCAACCATAGGATATCTCATACACATTCCCTGATACATACTCAGTGTGAAATGTGATGTACTGGTTCCTGAAAGACCAGAATACTCCCATCGTATTCTCACGAAATTTGTTCCACTGACTTCAATTATTTTACCCCCCAAGTACTCCTCTATCATGATAACTCTTGGGTCTCCATCCTCTATGCCAACCGTTTTTAGTGGTGAGGGTATCCTCGTATTGATAATCACAACACAACCTTCTCGGTTCCACTAACCAATCTGGCAACACCCAAACATCTCACCCTACTCTTCTTAATACAAATGAAAAGTTGTTTCCATATCTCAAAAAAATATTGTATATGCACTTCATTCATCATACAAAAAATATGCAATATTACATTATTATTCACCATACAAAAGATACATAGAGTGTTATGCTACTAACACTCTCAATTTCTGAGCATTTCAACATTAAAATACCCTAGTAGCAATGCAAAAAATTCACATCATCAATGCCAAATCCATTAGGATATATATCATGAGCACCAACAATTTATGTAACCTTAACATTAGGTGAATCTGTAACACAGTATGCATTCTAATAATCTTGAACCTGCATACTCAGAATACTGGAACCTTAAAATAACGTCATTAATATTTATCATTAGCGCCTTCTATTTCGTCTCATTCCTTTACCTCTGTATTTACTTCTCTGTTTCCTGTAGCGTAATTATTAACTTCTCATAGACCCATTCATCATTAACAACTGTCTTATCCTGATTGAATTACGGTTTGATATTCCATGCTGATAAAACAAATGTCCCTCCTCATCATAACCAAAACCTTCTAGTGGCAAACGTTTGTCATTTTCTGGGATATTTGGATTTGCAAGGATGGTCTCCCGAGTAATCGGAGGTCTCCTGATACTAGCAATAATCTTTGGTGTTTCATTTGAGTGTTGCTTAACTCGAGTTTCATAGCAATTACGCGGTTTGTTTGACCTAATCTTCCCAAGTTCTGCGTCTACATCACATCCACCCTTTATTAATGCTGCCCTTATCTCTGCTGCTGTTATAGTCCATCCTACTGTTTCTTTACTACTATCTTTTTCCTGTCCTTTATTTGACGTTATTTGAACGCTGCCTACTAGTTTGTTATCATTTGAAACTGTATTTTCTCTCTCACCATATTTTGCTTTACATTTTTCTTCTATAAAATCATAATTGTATGTGAGATCTGCCTTACGGTGAACGTTATTAATCTGCACAAATATCTCTGATGTGGACTGAGGAGGTGTAGTAGAATTCCACAATTTCTCCATGGTTCTATCTACTTCTTCATTGTCAAGAACAATAAATCCTTTTGATGTTGTCTTTCTGATTTTCTCTACCTTATCTACTGGCCGTTTACTGGGTTTTGTCTTTATGTGTTTATTATTGTGTCGCTCAGTTGTATTTAGGTTCCTCACTGCCTGTATCTGTGAACTAGCGTTTGGCTGATGTTTCCATATGTGTGACCACCTGGTTAACGCCGGGTCATGGTCAATAAGATCCTTCAATGCATCCTCTATGTATATCTGTCCATATTTGTTATCTAATGCGGGATAGCCCACGCGTACATCATTAACTATCTCATTCTTCGTCGTGTGTGATTGTGACCTACTGGCATAATTTAGGATATCTTTCATAAATGTTTTAAGTTCATCTTCATCTGGGATATCATCATAATCTAACGTCAGCCTATCATCAGTCATATTAATATCAGTGACAGCACCTATTGTATAACCTTGTGAGCCCTCTGTACTATCTAGTATTCTCTGACTATTGTTGCAGTCTCTTACATGATCCTCTTTCAAATCAATCCTCGTCTCTGACATACATGTATAACTATCTCTTAATACTACATCTACCGTATTTGTTTCTTCATCCTTAGTCATATAACCTGACTGCGTAGCTACGTCCTTTAACACGATCCTGTCTGTTTCTATGGTAATATCACATGTTTCTGTGGGTAAAGTGTTTGTGGCTACATCACTCTTTCTTACCAAACAATCTTCGCTCACTCCCACACCTACATCAACCATTGTGCGAGCTAATCCGCCTAGGTCTGTGTTTGTTGACCTGTCTTTTCTGTCATTAACTGTCTGGCTACCAGCCTGGACTAATTCTACCCTAGTTTTATTCCTCTTCGTCTCATAGTTATTTCGTCTATCTGTGTCTGATATCGTACGCACTACTGAAATTGTTTCTTTCGTCATATTCGTATCAAATCTTTCAGTGGTATGTGGCGTGTATCTCCAATCGTTTCTTTTAAAAGAGTTGTGCTGGTAGCTGTCTCTAAACCTTGTGTCGTTGTAGGCTGGTTGTCTGGTGTCTCTAAACCTTGTGTCGTTGTAGGCTGGTTGTCTGGTTATATATCTCATGTCTGTATAGTGTCCCTGGTTTTGATATTTGTTTCTTCTTCCAACTCTCTCATTTCTATAACAAGAGTTGTGTGTCTGTCTAACATCTGTTCTGGGATAAAAATTGTAATGTATTTTCATATGTCTTTCCTGTCTCAATTCTCTACCTAATCTAGATACTTCTCTCCTCAAATATCTGACCTCCCATTTCAGTATGTCTATTTCCTGTGTTTCTGCCATTTTCTCTAATACTTTCTCAGAAAAATCTCTGTATTATTCAATGAAATATTCGGTGAAATAATCAATAATTTCTAGTAAAAAATATTCTAACACAGTAGTATAAATCAAACTAATATACACTGCAATTTCAACAACAATCAAACTAATACCTAACTTAACTATCTCTTGTTTCTGGCCGAAAATACTGTCCCTCTGTCGCTAATGTTGTTGCTCCTTGTGAAAGTCTCATTAATGTTCTCTAAATAACATCACTGTTAAAGAAACAATTGTTCTTCGCCTATGTCACATCAGTTCGTTTTGCCTAAATCACATCAGTTCAACACAGTCTTGCACGTGATCGTTAATAGTCAATACTTCGCATTGTGGCCGCTTATACACCCGGTCGTCTCCTCCCAAATGTCAGGAATAGGCACGGGCACCATTATAACACAGTTTTAGTTCATTTATATTGTTCATTATAATTGTTATTATTGAATGTTCTATTATCATCACATCTCACCTTGGTACATCACACGTCGAAGTTTCACATACATGGCAATAGAAGATTTCTCATGAACATTTCACTGATTCATTTTAATTTGACAAATAATATCAATATGATCAATACGTATAGCTGATAACTCACTTGTAATAATAGGCATAGGCAAGATTATACACATTTCATTATTTTCATCATAGTAGCACGAAATCTCACAAAATCACAATATCAAAATTCTCATAATTCTACAAGCAGTATTTAAGCAGCGTTCACAATATTCAGTAATACAAAGCTCTTGGTAACAATTACTGTACGATCTCTTGCTACACTAGTTCAATCTAACACTATTCTCTATCTCTACATTTCTCTTGCTGAATGCCTCTTCCCCTCCTCTCTGCGTCTCTCTCTCTTTCTCCTCCTCTCTCAGAACCTCCATCTGCTCTTCGCCGGCCTTCTTTATATTCGTAAGTTCTGACCACGCCAAAACCGGTCGCAACTAGCGTCTTCGCTTTCTTCTCCGTCGTCTAATTGTTACCTCCCATTAACAAGTCCACCATCTCTTTCATGTTACCTGCTTCGGGACCTAGTCCGTTCTCTGTTCAGTCTTTGATCTACTGGTCAATTGTTCCCCCTGGGCTACTGCATGTGCGCGCGAAGTCGCACCTCTAGAACTGGACCACTCTCACGATCTATCAGATCTATCGATACGGTTTTACCTTTGATCAGGTCTTTGAAGTACCGAGTATCCGTTCCTCGCTCCTCTAACTATAACTTCTCTGCCCCCCAATACATTCTTTATTCCTGATCATGTCACTAATAATAATAATAATAATAATAATTATAATAACTATAATCATTACTTACAAGGCTATGCTACACTACCACTCTCCTCCAGTTTCTCTATTTTTCGACCACTGTCCTCCAGTTTCTCTATTTTTCGACCACTGTCCTCCAGTTTCTCTATTTTTCGACCACTGTCTTCCAGTTTCTCTATTTTTCTACCACTCTCCTCCAGTTTCTCTATTTTTCGACCACTCTCCTCCAGTTTCTCTATTTTTCGACCACTGTCCTCCAGTTTCTCTATTTTTCGACCACTGTCTTCCAGTTTCTCTATTTTTCTACCACTCTCCTCCAGTTTCTCTATTTTTCGACCACTCTCCTCCAGTTTCTCTATTTTTCGACCACTGTCCTCCAGTTTCTCTATTTTTCGACCACTCTCCTCCGGTTTCTCTATTTTGCTGCCACCCCACTCCGACTTCTCTATTTTTCTACTCTTCCTACCGCCATTTTATCTACTTTTCCACCCTCCCTCTCCGACCCCACCCCCAACATTACTGTAATTCCGCTCCCTCCCTCCGGGTCTGACACAGATGAAAGTGACTTTGACGGTCCTGGACCACAGGTAAAGACCTAGCACAGAGAGCGGCCTTCATTTACCCCAGCAACAGAGTTATGTCTGTCTGACAGACTAGCTAATTCTTACCAGAGAGAGAGAGAGAGAGAGATTATCTTAAATTCATCCCCCCCCCCCCTTTCCCAGAAAAAGAAACTGTCCACGTTCAAAATCCAGAGTCAAAAGGAACGATTTATCACCAGAGATTATATGAAAGGATCTCCTGTGTTCGAAGGAGAAGCCCTGTATAAACAGAGATAAGTTTGCTTTATGTCGTAGAGCCGTCATCCCCACCCACTCCTTTTCCCCCCTCCTCAACCCCTCCCCCCCCCCAACCCACATCCACGATTGGCCCCAACAGAGATTTTTAAGCCTTACTGATTAAATAAAAATTAGGGATTGAAAAATTAAGCAGGAATAATAATGTTTTTTAAGAAAGGAACGAAACAAAATAAACAAATAGAAACCAGCCCACCCTGTTTTTTTTTTTTGTGTGTGGGGGGGGGGGGGAAGGAAGGCTTATATGAAAGGACAAACAGGTTATATTAAACGAGCAGAAAGTAAATTTAAACTCGTCCGGACAAGAACAAGCGTGAAGTCGCACCGTGTCATAATGACACTTGTGTTCGCGTAGATATATACAGGTTCCACCAGTGTGAAAGTAGTGAGGCTCGGACAGGGATATTTTTGTATGGTCCTTTTTTTTTTTCTTCTTGATTTGAAGAATTCTGCTGTACACAGGTCCCCGAAGAGAGCTACATTCGCAACCAGATTCACAGCCAGTCAAGGCATGCGTAACCAGATATATAGAAAGGCCAGGGGTGTAGGTGTGCAACGAGGCAAGTAGGCAGAATTACACAGCCTGTCAGATGCGACCAGGTACACAACCAGTCGGATACAAGAAGACGTAACCAAATACACAGCCAGTCTGTGAGATACAACCTGGTGGAACCAAATACACATCCAGTCAGATACAACCATATACACAACCAGTCAGGTACAAGTAGGTGCACAATGAGCCAAATAAATATACTCAGATAAGCAACCAGCTAAATTTTACTTAAACAGATTAATAATTCACACAAGTGTATATCATCAAATACACAGCTCATCAAGTACATAACAGCCAAATTGCAACCAATGAATAAATAATATATAGTCGGATACATAACCAGTCAAATAGATTCATGTATTCAATGCAAGTTCATATATAATCAATGTGTTGTTTGAGGTGTAAGAGCTGTAAGTAAATAAAATTCTATTTCGTGAGCCAGAAGAACTACTAGCATTAAAGTTGTGAGCGAATCAATAACAATTTTCATCGCTGTATTGTCATGTTCATGCGCTGAGCGCAAGATCCGTGCGTTGAGAGCTAAAAATTGTTCACCAACGCACGTTAGCGCTGCTTAGAGGGAACATCGCAGATACGCGGTCATGATACTTGCATGCATACGTAACCATCCCGACTCAACGAGTCGTTAGGTAAAGGTAAAACCTCACATTTCCTTGCCATTAAGGCATATTGGGGGATACGGTTTGTGGCCCGTATTTTCAAGACCCTCGTCACATGGAAGGGTGTGACGTGGTCAGAATCACGCCTGGCCACACTTACCTTCCCAGATTTCTCTGTTATCCGTTTTTAGAGGCTGGGTGAACCCAGGGAGTCAATTTCGAAAGGTCATTACGGAGCAGTTATACCTAAAGTTAAATGGATATTAAAATAACCAGGCTACAGTAGCCACACTTGTAGCGGTGAAAACATTAACACACGGATTAAAGCATAAACATAAACCACCCAGATTTACACATACACATAATAAACCCAGTTTAGCTGTGGGCCATTCCAGGCAGAATTACCAAGAGATGATGAAGAAGGTTAGAGTTGATTTTCAGGGTGGCTAAGCTTACTTATGGATATACGCATAGCCACTCAAATTATGATAGCTACATAACCACCCAGATTTAGATATACACATAACAACCCAGATTTAGATATACACATAACCCAGATTTAGATATACACACAACCACCCAGATTTAGATATACACATAACCACACAGATTTAGATATACACACAACCACCCAGATTTAGATATACACACAACCACCCAGATTTAGATATACACACAACCACCCCGATTTAGATATACACATAACCACATTGATGTAGATTGTATTCCTAACCACTCAGATTTTAGATATACACAACCACCCAGCCTTAGATATAAATATAATCACACAGGTTCGGACACATATAACCGCCCATTTAAGACATACATGCATTGACATGGCAGCCACTCGGTTCAGTCAATTGCATGTCCCTTGCGGAACTTTTGCCTCTGTAGGCCTGTCGGTTGTGAGCAAGATGGCCCGCTGCTGATGCGTCCATTCGCAGATCATCAACGATGTCTTGCAGCCATCTTCGTCTTTGGTCTTCCTTCTCTTTCTTTTTCCCCATCATATACCCTTCCAAGAGGTCTTCTCTAAATTATCATTATCACCCACTAAGACACACACACACACACACACACACAAAGAGACATACACAGAGCGAATATCTAAACTATGACGTCATCCTGCCTAGTTTCTTTGCTGGAGCTATCTCCTACAATATCAACACTGATGTTAGGCGGACATACACGCCCCCTTCAGTGAACACACCTTTCACATTTACACGCCCCACGCTGGACTGGCGTTCTTGTCAGTACCGTGGGTTTGTCACAACATAATAATCAGTCACTATCTGGGGATGGGTGGGATTGACAGCGCAGCGTTCTACATGGTCCGCACAATCACAAAACCGACAAACTATCAGAGTCAGCGAACAGACATATTCAGCCGTTTTGTGCACCAAGTCTATATTAGTCCAGTGCTAGGCTACTGCAAGACAGGATTTCTAAAAAAAAAAAATGGGGGTGTATAACACTTATATACGTTTATAGTATATAATAGGATTATTATATTATTAGGATTATATATATATATATATATATATATATATATATATATATATAATGATAAGCTGTCAAGTGGAAACAAATCAACATCAAAAGCATTTCTAGGTTACAATCCAGTAAGTGATAGAATCGTCACAATCAGACTTAAGGGCACTCCTAGAAATGTAACAATCATCCAGATATATGCACCTACATCAGCAGCAGAAGAAGAGGAAGTAGAAGACTTTTATAACACACTGCAGACGACGATAGACCAAGTACGGAAAAATGATATTGTATTAATAATGGGGGATTTTAATGCAAAGATTGGTACAGAAAGAGCAGAAGATGAGGGATATGTTGTGGGGGAAATTTAGCATAGGACACATAAATGAGGCAGGTGACAATCTAATGGCGTTTTGCATGGAAATTGAGATAATGATTGCTAACACACATTTTAAACAACATCCAAAAAGACTTTACACGTGGACATCACCTGATGGGAAAACCAAGAATCAAATAGATTACATTTTAGTGCAGAGAAGGTGGAGATCAAGTATAACATCAGCAAAAACTTTACCAGGTGCTGATTGTGACACGGACCATGAGTTATTAATAGCACACATGAAGATAAACATAAAAAAGACAGTTACGGGATCAAGACCACTCCGCTTTGATCTTACACAAATACCAGAACAATACGGTATAGAAGTGAAGAACCGTTTCGAAATCCTGATGGATGTACAGGAGGAGATGACACCAGATGAATTGGCTACGAAGGCCAGAGATATCTTAATAACAACAGCTAAAGACTTGGTTCCAGTAAAGAAAACACAAAAGAATGGATGGATTACAGCAGGCACACTAGAACTGATAAAACAAAGTAGAGAAATGTAGACGCAATGGAAAGTGACAAACAACAAAGAGGAATATAATCTTTAACAAAAGA
>CM019695.1:7871967-8057634 GCA_009760885.1 Achatina immaculata | reverse complement strand
TAGTCTTCGTCTCGGTCATTTCTGCTGTCATTTCTGTTACAGCCGCCAGAAAAGTCTGACTTTTATTTCCAGTAAATAATTCTTGGCGAGCTGTCATTTCCCGTAAATAATGGACAGTGAATTTAATGTTACTGTTGAATATCTGCTATTTCCTATTAAGTAATGGCCCGTGAACATATATTATTTCCAGTAAGTAATAGTGAACTTATGTTATTTTCTGTAAGCAGTGAACCGTGGACATTTGTTATTTCCTGTAAGTATTAGCCAGTGAATATTTGTTATTTTTTTAGTGAACTTTTGTTACTTCTGTTAGTAATTATCAATGAACTTTTGTTATTTTTTTGTGTGTAAATAATAGCCAGCGAGCTTTCGTTATTTTCTGTAAATAATAGCCAGTGAGCTTTTATTATTTTCTGTAAAAAGTAGCTAGTGAGCTACTGTTATTTTCTCTAAATATTAGCCAGTGAGCTTTTGTTATTTTCTGTAAATAGTAGCCAGTGAGTTTTTGTTAATTTCTGTAAATAGTAGCCAATGAACCTCTGTTATTTTCTGTAAATAATAGCCTGTGAGCTTTTGTTATTTTCTGTAAATAAAAGCCATTGAACCTATGTTATTTCCTGTAAGTAATGACCAGTAGATTTCGCGTGTGAGTATGTAAATCTTTATTCTGTGATTAATTAGCTTGTTATTAGTTTTTCCGATGTTTATTACACATCAAGAGAGAAGGGGTAATAACTATCTTGGGGTCACATCAAGAAAAGGGGGATATCTATCATGGGGTCACATCAAGAGAAGGGGAAATATCTATCATAGGACCACATCAAGAGGCAAGGGGTAATATCTATCATGGGACCACATCAAGAGACAAGGGGTAATATCTATCATGGGAATCACATCAAGAGAGAAGGGGTAATCTATCATGGGATCACATCAAGAGACAAGGGGTAATATCTATCATGGGAATCACATCAAGAGAGAAGGGGTAATATCTATCATGGGATCACATCAAGAGAGAAGGGGTAATATCTATCATGGGATCACATCAAGAGAGAAGGGGTAATATCTATCATGGGATCACATCAAGAGAGAAGGGGTAATATCTATCATGGGATCACATCAAGAGAGAAGGGGTAATATCTATCATGGGATCACATCAAGAGAGAAGGGGTAATATCTATCATGGGATAACATCAAGAGAGAAGGGGTAATATCTATCATGGGATCAGAACACTACATCTGACCCAGACACTGTTTTACTGGCTCTTACTAAATATAAATCAGCGTGATATAGCCCGGGGTGGGGATCGACGTTTTTCAGGGGGTAGTGGATATTGCTAGACATTTACTCCCATGCTCTGTTCCGAGTATTAAATTGATAGCCGTTGAGTCTTCTTCTTCTTCTTCTGCTGCTGCTTCTTCTTCTTCTTCTTCTTCTTCTTCTTCTTCTGCTGCTGCTTCTTCTTCTTCTTCTTCTGCTGCTGCTTCTTCTCATTATCTTCTTCTTCTGCTGCTGCTTCTTCTTCTTCTCCTTCTTCTTCTTCTCCTCCTTCTTCTTCTTCTTCTTCTTTTTCTTCTTCTTCTTCTCCTTCTTCTTCTTCTTCTGCTTCTGCTGCTGCTGTTGCTTCTTCTTCTTCTTCTGCTTCTTCTTCTTCTTCTTCTTCTTCTTCTGCTGCTGCTGCTGCTTCTTCTCATTATCATTATCTTCTTCTTCTTCTTCTTCTCCTTCTTCTTCTTCTTCTGCTGCTGCTTCTTCTCATTATCTTCTTCTTCTTCTTCTGCTGCTGCTTCTTCTTCTCATTATCTTCTTCCTCTTCTCGTCCTCATTATCCTTCTCCTCCTCCTCTCCTTCTTCTTCTTCTTCTTCACATCCTCCTTCTCCTTCTCATTATCCTCCTCTTCCTCATCTTCTTCCCATCACCTTCTCCTCCTCGTTAAGTCTTCTTCTTCTTCTTCATTATCTTCCTCTTTTCTTCTTCCCATCCTCCTTCTCTTCCTCATTATCTTCTTCTTCTTCTTTTTCTACCCCATATGCTCCGCGGAGCCAGAGAAAGGTAGCTTTCAAAAAATCTTATTTGTCATCCCCAGTTTTTCATGTATGACCGGCAGTTTTCTATCCTGGGGTCCATATCTGGGCTCTCGGGTCTTAGAGGAGAGTAACGGTCCGCAGAATGTGGTCTAAAGACCTTTGTGGAGAGGGGGGCTTTGTGTGGCTTTCAGTTTTAAGCAGCTGGGCCTGTAGTCTTCCCGGCAGTTTCACTCCGGGCAAAAGAAAGAGAGAATGGCTACTTTTATTTTCAAGTTTCTCTGTGCTGTACCAGCTCTGGATATAATGTATGGTAATATAATACAATCGAGCTGTGATTTATATATTAATGATTGAAGTGTTCTCTTCTGCACAAAGGAGTAGAAAAACTACTTATGCCAGTCCGTAAGAATAGTGCATATTGTCGCCTTACTTATTTAACTTGTATTCTGAAAATGTAATGAGGAATGTTAGAGAAGATGTAGACAAAGAATATTACGATACTATAACAATTGGAGGTTATGGAAATACCAGAAATTAGATATGCTGATGACATAGTATTACTGTCCACAACACAAAAAAGGAACTTTGTTCCCCTAACAGCTCTCCTGTAGGCCTCTCGGTTGTAAGCAAGATTCCTTGCTGCTGATGCATCCATTTCCAGATTATCAACGTTCACTGCAAGATTATTATGGATTATTACAGATTATTATGGTTCACCACAAGGTTGAAATCTTAACACACATCTTAACACACATCTCTCTCTCTCTCTCTCTCTCTCTGAACCTTAAATGCCCAGGGCACATGGAGCTTCCGCAAGGGTTTTCCACATATGCCTGTCCTTCGCCTTTTTTTCTGCTCTTGCCCAGGTGAGCCCTCTATTGCTCAACATCCTTTCTGTTGTTGGCTGGCTTTCATTCACAACCTTCATGGGCTCAGTTTCCTGATAAGCATCTCTCCTTCCACCTGCATTTGTTTTTTCCCTTGCTTCCGTTTCTGTAGCAGTCTGATAGTTTTTTTTTACCAGATAGAGTTGCTGGCCCTATGCCCAACCCTCCTTAGTCGCCTTTTACGATCATGCGTGGTAGGGTACAGTGGTCCTATTCTTTGCAGATCCCGGGTACCACTCGGGGGTTAACACACAAAGCCACTATAAAATTCAGATGGTTCGTTCTATCATCATCATCATCATCATCATCATCATCATCATCGCATTTCGCTCCCTTGAGAGCATGGGCCACCGATAAAGGCTCTTCAGTCATCCCTGTTTTTGGAATTATTCCCCGCTTCCTTCCTAATCAAATTATAGTTCACCTTTAATGTTCGCCAAAAGAAATTCACAAGTATCACATCAATGCATCTCCGAGAGCATTTTACACCAAATTTTTAAAAATATATAATTTTCTGCATTTCTCGCGCATTACTAATAATCAATTTTATTACTTGAAACATTTTCTGTGTGTCCTAAACTACTTCTGCTTCTAAACTGATCTCCTGAATATCTATTGGCTCTATTTGCCCATCACTTTTATCTGCCATTGCTCTCCCATATATCTTTCTGTTCTTCTTTTTTATATCTCTGTATTCCCTGTCCTCTCTGTCTTCGTTGTCATCCTTTTTTTTTCAAAACTGCATGCATGGCTTATATGTCGTAAATCAGTTGTCCAGTAGGACACACCTCTAGATCTTTCTATTGGTCAGCTGGTTGACTACCTATTGATTAGACTTCGGGATGCGTCAGTGGTAATCTTATTGGTCCGCTGGACTATTCATGTGTTCAAATTGCGTCCTAAGATTAGCAAATATGCCTCACCTGTCAGTAAGCCTGTTGCGTCAAATCCGCCTATTCAATTGTCTCGCGCGGATAAACTTTTCTTATCAAGTATCAGCTGTTTGCGACAACTGTAGGGGATAACTGTTTATACAGTGTCAGTCTGCCAATCTCCGTATTGTTGATTTAACCATTCAGTTTAGTCGTGTCAGGACTATTATGATCTGGGTGTATCTCTTCAATCTGCTTTTTTCCCCTCAGCGTCATGTCGAGTATTTCTAAGTATCTACTCAATTCTATCGTAATACTACTAATACCGTGGGAATGTTCCTCTCCCAACGGTTCTCACATTTTCCATCGTTTTTTTTAAAATCTAGATTCTATTTATCAATAATAATCAAAACTATAATAAAATGTTAATAGTAGTAATAATAACAATAATAACATTAATAATAATAATAATAATTATAATGCTATTCTAATACACAAGGCACTGTGTCACAGTAACTGCATGAGTTTGTTTCCTCGATTTCGTTTTATTTTTGTATGAGAACTTCAAATTGTAGCCTCTAAAAATGGGTACCAGAGAAATCTGGAAGGGAGGTGGGGGTTGGGGAGAAGGTAAGTCTGATACTGATCACATCAGATTGTCCTGCGTCGAAGGTCATGGGAATACGGACCTAACATCTTATTCCCCCAGTATACCTTAATGGCGTGGAAAGTTGGAATTTTACCCTTTTTTTAAAACCTAACTTCAAAACAATGTCACGCTTGAGAACGGCTACATTCAGGAATATGGACGCTGGGACCACATGGTTTGAACTCGTTATTCAGTTACACCTAACATTCTCCTCTTCCACAATCATAATTCTCTCCCAACCCCCAACTAAGTTCCACTCCTTTCTCACTTGTTACACTTAGTTCAGAACCTCATCACATTACAACCCCTCTACCCTAACTACAATCACATATGTCACCTTCTCCCGGATAGATTACCACTGCATCACTCTCTCTTCCCTCCACGGTTTCCCCACCCACCACCCTCAGTTACGACACACCTATCACACATCCCAAGTCTCCATTTAAATACTCTCTACACTCCATCATGCGCATTTCTGACACACAGCGTCGGACAAGCCACAGCTTCTTACAAGTTACGGCTAAGTGCTCTATTCATTTTATTATTATTTTTTTTAAACACAGTATTCATATGAATTTATACTTTATCTCCTCTCTCTATTTCTTCGCCCTGTGTGCTTTTTGTATGATTAAGGCTTACGCCGAAACGTCACAACTTTGTAATCGTTAAGTAATAAAGCTGTTCCTAGTTTTTTTTCCTAGTTTATACATTTTGCTAGCACAGCTTTACTGCAATGGCTCCGTGTATAGTTACATACTCATATACTAATTATTCTTTCTCTGGTAAATTCCTTCATAGCTTACACTCTGTTACATATAACACTTTATTTAAACGTTTGGGGGGGGGGGTGAGACGATGTCCGATGAGGCAATCAGCGACCCATAGCTGATATGCTAGCGTTAGGGTTAGCGAACTGTAGCTGACCAAGACCCTGTCCCACCTCTCCGTTGGTATTCCACCCTCCCTCCCCCCCCCAGTAACAGGCATAGCCTGGCTTAAAGGGGCTTGGATCGCCATGGTCCCCGCCGTGGTGGAGTCTGCTAAAGAAGCACTGTACCCCCCACCCCCGCTTTTTTAGCTGTACTCTGGGACTGAAAAAAAATAGCCGCCATACCTCCGCTCCCACGTCGATACGATTGCTGTACCTCAACACCTTCACAGCATCGGCTGCAGAGAACACCAGCCCGCAGTTACAAGGAGAGTGTACAAGTTAAACGTTTCTCGATCGCTTATGAGACTGGGAAAACTGTGTTCAATAATCGTGTGAGTCGGACCTGCATCTCATCATCACAGCGCGAGTCCCTAGGGCTCCACGAGTCAGGGTCCTGTACCCTTTTTGACCTTAAGCCACTATCTGGCCTCCCCCCCCCTCCACCGGCCTCTCTTGGAACCTCCAATTACTGTTTTGTATTTAAATTGCTGTCGGGTGCTAAAATTAAACAAACAAACAAAAGAAAAAATACTGTAATGGAAGTGTCAGGTTGGCGCAGCAGTTCTAGCGACATTGATAGCGCACGATCGAAATGTCTGGGTGCACTGAAGAAGAACAAAAACAACAACATAGGGTTTAAATTTGTGTGCCACGTGACAGTTTAGTCTTCCGGTTTTTTTTTTGGTTTTTAAATTTAACAGTTATATTTTCATACGTCTCTCGGATGCGAAAAGTATTTGACCCCTTGCAGGTCGATACAGTTCTTGTATCCTTCTACTTCTTCATTCCTTAGGAAAAGCTTTTCGGGCTGCTCCTTAATTCTTCTTCTTCTTCTTCGTTCGCTACTCCTTAATTCAAGTCTGCATTGCTGCATGGGGGCGTGCATTGCCCTGATACAGCAAGACAGTTTTATGACAGTATTCCTCTTTTTTTATTGCTGCCCTGATACAGCAAGGCAGTATTTTGACAGTGTTCGTCTTTCTTTTGCTGCCCTGATACAACAAGACAGTATTTTGACAGTGTTCCTCTGTCTTCTGCTGCCCTGATACAACAAGACAGTATTTTGACAGTGTTCCTCTGTCTTCTGCTGCCCTGATACAACAAGACAGTATTTTGACAGTGTTCCTCTGTCTTCTGCTGCCCTGATACAACAAGACAGTATTTTGATAGTGTTCGTCTTTCTTTTGCTGCCCTGATACAACAAGACAGTATTTTGACAGTGTTTGTCTTTCTTTTGCAGCCCTGATACAACAAGACAGTATTTTGACAGTGTTCCTCTGTCTTTTGCTGCCCTGATACAGCAAAGGATTATTTTGACAGTATTCCAACTCTTTTGCAGCGAACTGGAGGTTTCAGTGTCTATCTAAGCACAGGACAGAACACTGCGTTGGTGACTTGTTTACGCAGGTGACTGTTCACGCTGGTGACTGTTTACGTTGGTGACTGTTTACGTTGGTGACTGTTTACATTGGTGATTGTTTACGCTGGTGATTGTTTACGCTGGTGACTGTTTACGCTGTTGACTGTTTACGTTGGTGACTGTTTACGTTGGTGACTGTTTACATTGGTGATTGTTTACGCTGGTGATTGCTTACGCTGGTGACTGTTTACGTTCCTGAAAATGCTCCAGAATAAGATACTCTCCTCCCCTCTCCCCACCCACGGAAAGGGTCAGCAAGATTTTCTTATTTTCTTGATGGAGGATTGTTTGAATGTGTTCTTTGCTCCTTTTGTTGAGTCATGAACTTCCGTACTGAGCCAGCATGGGAAACGTTGCCGCCTCCCCCCCCCCACCTCCCCACCCCACCCCCATGGACATGTCCGGAAAAGGTGTGGCAGTAAACATGTCTATCATTCAGACTGACACATGTCATTAGTCAAGATTTTGAATATAACATGTAATATTATCTACAGTTTCTTTTAGATGTTTTATTTATATTATGCCGGGGGTAGTGGGGGGGGGGGGTCCAATTTCATCAGCGCTGAGGGTGGGGTGGGGGGTGGGTGGGTGATCAACATGTCCTTGCACTCAAAGCCTGAAGAATGAAAGGCCACTCATGACAAACGTTTCCGTCGTACTTTGCACTCAGGACATTCCCATAACTGCGCTGCCCCCCCCCCCCGCGCTCCAGTTACTACCTGATAGTGGCTAAGTGGCTGCCCAGCCCTGTCGGAGTCCGTGGATCGAGTCCCTGGGGTACCTGCGGAGTTACCGGATTTAAGTGATGGGAGTTTCTGTGTCATGACCTCGTTTCCCTTCCGGATGTCGCGATTTTCAGGCACATGAAAGACCTGGCTACTCAAGCAACTTTTTTTTTTTTTTTTTGAGGCGTAAGATAGCTGAGGTGGTAGATATTGTGTTGTGTTTCTCGTGGCTAGGCGGATGTTCATCCTGCTGGAGTTCGGGTTCGAGTCCTAGGTAATTCTCTTATAATATTTCTTTATCTCACGTCTTCAGTGCGTTGTCTGTTGTTTTTCCAATGCTAACAATACAACACTGCCCATACAACATTAACCATACAACACTGCCCATACAACTTTACCCATACAACACTGCCTATACAACATTGTCCATACAACACTATGCATACAACACTGCTCATACAACATTACCCATACAACATTACCCATTCAACACTAACATACAACACTGCACATACAACACTGCCCATATACACTGCCCATATAACACTGCCCATACGACATTGTTCATACAACACTACTCAAACAACACTCCCCATACAACACTGTCATACAACACTATCCATACAACACTACCCATACAAGACTACCCAAACAACACTATCCATACAACACCGTCATGAAACACTACCCATACAACACTACCCAAACATCACTACCCATACAACAATGTCAAACAACACTACCCATACAACACTGCCCATACAACACTACCCATACAACACTGCCCATACAACACTACCCATACAACACTGCCCATACAACACTATCCATACAACACTACCATACAACACTATCCATACAACACTGCCCATACAACACTACCCATACAACACTACCCATACAACACTGCCCTAAATGATCTCAGTGCGAGTGAGGACACTAAACAAAGCTAGCTCCAACTTCTGCTGGTAGAGTTCCTAAAACTCTGCCAGGGCAGCCATCGTCTGCCCTGCTCTTTTTGCGATTGGCAAATGCCCCTAAAAAAAAAAATTGCCACATCTGGCGGAACTCGAACCCTCAACCCCCCAACACTCCAGGCGAACAATCTAACCCTGAGACCACACAATCCCCACACGTCTTTCTACATGCGGAAACGAAACACTAATTTAGTAAATCTCAGACTGTAAAACATCGATATATAAATATTTTTTATTGTTTCCTTTTTCGTCTAAATGTTTCCGAAAATTGCATATAAACTGTACAGTCTGAGCTCGTTTTTGGAGTAAATCAAGATTTTATCAACTTCGTGATTGCCACCGCAGGCAGCAGAGGGCAAAGAAAAATTTTCGCAGATTTCAGTTTCTGACAGTCTAAATTTGAATTCGTTTTTTTGGCAAATTCTAGTAATTTGTATTTAGTGTCAAAGACTTGAGGGTATGATTTCTGCGCCCATGACCGCCCCAAGGAGATAAACTATGATTGTGTGAAATGTTTTTTTTTTTTTTTAAATGGAGAAAGGAAGGAAAAGGGGGTGTGGTCGTATGTAAGAGGGGGCGTGGTTGTGTGATTGAGTTTTGGGGGGGTGGGTTTTACAAGTGTCTTGTCCAATCCCCCCCCCCCCCCCCCCAACAAGATCCATAATTAGTCAGTAATTCACTCTCATCCCTGGTTTTGTTACTTGGTAAACAGATTATGTCACAAAAGCCTGATGAATGGCGATAGGGAATCGACTTTACTGCGCAGCTAAAGCCCCCGCGAGCAGGGAAATGATTTCTTTCAGTGCTCTTGTGTAAGGTTTGAGTGACACGGGCCACCCACGACCACCTGCTGCTGTAGTTGTCTGTCGTGACAAGTTTTGTTCACGGAGAAGAAGTGTTTTGGGGGATGATGCACTCCGAGCAAGTAAAACGAAGAAACGTTCTTTTGGCTGGAATGTTTCATTTCTATTCTTCTTCTTCTTCTTCTTCAAGACTAAATCATCTAGAGTCCTGTCAGTATGATGAAGTCCTCACTTATGGGCCAAGTTCTGGCAGCTGGAGCTCCAATGTCTAAGTTTGAAAATGTGTGCTGATAGTGGCGTGCTGGACAGATTTCCTACATCCAAGAACGAGGGCTGTTGGCACACTCCTCCACTCCGAGATCCACATCAATCCCTTGCCCAACAAACAGAGCAAAGAAGCGCAGCATCCTTACCCTGTTCTACAGCCAGGCAAGACAATGGTCTGGTCAGAACAAACAGCCAGGGACGTTGACACTTTACACACGTGAACACTCGGAGTGTTATCTTCAGCCTCGTGAAGCGGTTATGAACCAGCAGCCCACAGACCTCTGGGAGTCATGACCCAGAGAGACTCCACCTCCCCCCTTCCTCCCCCATTAGAGCCTCAGAAGTTTAAAGGGCCGAAACGCGTGCCTGAGAAAAGGGGGGGGGGTTTACTTCTCTGATGATCTGAGGAGTTGTATTGTTTTACTTTTTATATCAGAGAGTTTCCTCCCTATTCGCTTGTAGGTACACTATCCATCTGACCGGCCATCTTGGTTTCTTATGTCTCAAAGTGTCATTTCTCTACCCTTTTTTGTTTGTTTGTTTGTTTGTTTGTTTGTTTGTTTGTTTGTTGGAGAGTTGATTATGAAGAGGCTTCTAGAAGTGTAATCTGATGATCTGAGGCGAGTATATGTGTTTGTTTTGTTTTGTTTTTTAAATGTCCAGAGAAATAGGAAGTACTGATAACTGTAATGTGGTTGTGCTAAATTGGTTGTAGTTATTTGCACGTCCCTTTCGGAACTTTGACTCCCTAACAGCTCTCTCCTGCAGGCCTCTCGGTTGTAAACGAGATGGCCTGCTGCTGATGCATCCATTGGCAGATCATCAACGATGTCTTGCAGCCATTTTCGCCTTGGTCTTCCTCTTTTTCTTTTTTCCCACTATGTACCCTTCCAAGACTGTCTTCTCTAAATTCTCATGACGTTTAATATGTCCAAAATATTTACGTTTTCTCTGTTTAATCCTCTTTATTAGCCAGCCTTCTTCAATATTAAGTTCTTGTGGTATGGATATATTTGTTCTTTTTTGTGTCCATGATATTTGAAGGACTCTTCTGTAGCATTTACATTCAAAGGCATTTATGTGTTTCTCAGCTGTTTTATTAAGTGTCCAGGTCTCACAGGCATATGTTGCTATGGGAAAGATATATGCCCCTAAAAATCTTATTTTTGTAGTTCTGTCTGTTCCTCTCCACAGATTCTTTAGGTGTTTTACTTTGTGAAGAGCGATAGTTGTGTTTTAACAACCGCCAGAATGTAATGTTTTTTGGCTAAACTCTTTTATGATTAACAACATAGGTAATCAGCGACCCTCAGCTGATGTGCTAGCCTCAGGGTTAGCGAACCATAGCTGACCAAGACCCTGTCCTCAACTCTCCGTTCATACCTCCCCCCCCCCCGCATCCCCCCTGGCAACAGGCCTAGCCTGGCTAACGAGGCAGGGATCGCCATAGTCCCCATGGCGGTGGAGTCTGCTAAAGAAGCATTGCACACCCCCTGGTTTTTAGCTGTACTCCGGGACTGAAAAAGTGGCTGCCATAACCCACTCCCACGCCGATATGATGCTGTATCTCAACTCCTTTACAGCGTCGGCTGCAAAGAACACCAGCTAGAGGTTGGAGGGAGATTTAAGAATGAAAAGAAGGAAAGAAAGAACGAAAGAAAGAAAGAAAAAGAAAAACAACAATCGGAATGTAATGTGGCTAGGCTAAATTTGTTTGTACGTAGTTTAACAATGATCACAGTATCATCAAAGCTGAAGAAAAGTTCTTTTGGCTGGAAGTTCATTCATTCTAGAATGTTTCATTTCGTTTCTTCTTCTTCTTCTTCTTCTTCTTCTAATCAAGACTAAATCATCTAGAGTCATGTCACTATGATAAAGTCCTCAGTTATGGCAAAGTACCGGCAGCTGGAACTCCAATGTCTTGTTTGAAAATGTATGTTTCTAGTGACAATTTGTGGTTAAACTGGTTTGTGGTGTGGGCGAGCACGTGATGCCCGGAAGTATGTACGGCATGTTGAGCAGAGCGTCCTTGTCCATGTGATCCGAACGTATGAAGACCTATATATATATATAGTCAAGAAAAGCGTGGCCAGAGAGAGAGAGAGAGAGAAATAGAGCTAAGACATGGCGGGCTGAGTTCATTTTGTCTGGGCTTATTCTTAGACCCAGCCGATCTCCTACTGTTTGAGACATGTTTTGTGAAATCGTAACAGTTATATCATTCTCGTCTTATGTGGAGATTCTCTGATTCCTGATGAAATTCGTTATATATTTTGGATTGGCACACATCAAGGTCCATTGCGTGTTCATTTGCATGGATAATACTATGTCACTGGTATCAGAAGATACTTAACCCGGCAGCAGCTTTATTACTTAACGATTACAAAGTTGTGACGTTTCGGCGTGAGCCTTAATCATACAAAAACATACAGGACGAAGAAATAGAGAGAGGAGATGAAGTATAGATTCACATGAATACTGTTTAAAAAAACATTTTTTTTAAAGGAGTACTTAGCTGTAAATTGCAAGGTGTGGCTTGTCCGGCGGTGTGTGTCAGGAATGGATCTGGTAGGACGTGGAAATTGTTTAAATAGAGACCTGTGACATGTGGTCGGTGGGTTGTAACTGGGGGTGGTGGATGGGGAACCGGGGAGGGGAGAAAGAGTGACTCACTACTGGCCTAGCTAGGAGAAATTGAAACGGGTGATTGGGGAAGAGGGGTTGCAGAGAAAATAGCGGGGTTGCAGAGTGATGCTTGAGGAAGTTTGAAAAGTAAGAAGGGGTGGATTTAGTGGAGAGGTACTATAATGATTGAAAAAGATGATGTTACGTGTAACTAAACAGCGAGTTTAACCCATGTGGTTCCAGAGTCCCATAATTTTGAATGCAAATCATTTCAATGGCCCCAACCACAGAGGCAAATCTGATTTTCTGGTAAAAGCCATTAAACAATGTCACGCAGATGACACAAGCCGCCTGGCACTTGAGAACTGCTGCAAATGGGGTTGCCGCGCAGCACCACTGCGGAAAAGGTGGTAGAAATGATAACGCAAAGCAAACAGTCAAATCATGGCACCTCTGGTCTGGAGGTCGGCCACATCCTGAGTGCAGTCATATCGGGTGAAAAGCATGAACCGGCTTGTCCCAGAGGTTAAGACACTGCTGGCGAGACTCTTCGAATGTCGCGCGTGGAGTGAAGCTCCTCCCGGTCAAGGAATAAAATGCGGAAAAGAAATAAAGGTTGCTGTGCGGTGCCAATGGGAAAAGGTGGTGGAAAGGATAAAGTGAAATTTAATCGGTATGTCCAGTAGTATCGCTGCGAGAGCTACACATACCACGGCACCTCTGCTCTAGAGACGTCCGAAATACACCTACACTGGTGAAATTTGCCTAAACACTTGATGGCTAGACATGTCATGCCACCTCCGCTCTAGAGGTCGGTCACGCTTGATATACACCCATACTGGTGAATTATGCCTAAACCGGCTCACACCAGGGGTGTATCTTGAAGGCTACGCATGTCATAGTACCTTTGCTCTAGAGGTCGGTCACGTCCCAAACACGCCCATACTGGGTTAATATGCCTAAACCGGCTCAACCCAGGGGTGGAAGTCACTAGTGGCGAGGATTTGTCCTCCTGGACAAAAGCTCCATCCTGGTGACAACTAGGAAGGGTAGCAGCCACGACCACAAAATGCTGAAGTCGGAGACACTGGACCAGGGCAGTCTAGATAGGCAACCACCTCTCACCTGGCGGGGATGTTTGCGTATCTTAATCACGCTGAGGTTTTCCGGTGAGAAAGTCCAACTCTGGACTGGATGGGCAACCACCTCTCACCCGGCGGTGATACACGGGTATCTCAAAACACGTCGAGGTTTTCCGGTGAGAAGGTCCAACTCTGGTCTGGGTGGACTACCACCTCTCACCCAGCGGGGATGCACTGATATCCTAAACACGTCGAGGTCTTCCGGTGAGAAAGTCCAACTCTAGATTAAACTGTTGCAACGAAAACCACGGTGTCACGCAATTCTGCTTCTGCGAGCCACCGAAAATACAGGCCCTAACCCTGCGATACTCTGAGCCTCTTGTCCCCTCTAGGGGACCACAGGAGAACCACAGGAGTAAATTCAGGAGGATCACGGGGTGGTTTTGGTTGTAGAAGCGAACGAAGAAGAAGAAGAAGAAGTAAAAAGAACAGAAAAGAGAAAAAAAAAAACCAGAAAAAATGAAATTTAAATGGAAACAGATGAGAAATAGTTCCGAGGATAAGCACACATTTTCTCCTTTCACGGCACAAAACCCGAAGCTCATCGATCAGAGTCAAACTGTATGCGAGAGAAGACCATTAGAGCTACAGTCCAGTTCCCAACATCTAACTAGAGTTCGCAATATCACACACAGACCCAGGGGTTGTAGTGGCGTCAGATACGTTTAAATGTCGACTATTGGCAGATATCAGGACAACAGCAAATGATTTATTGCGCTTTTGTTCCGAACGGGGGGGCCTAATTTGAACATTTCGGTACTTACATGGGGCGTTAATGCGGTCTCAAATTACAGAGTAGTGTTAACGTTTCGTTAATGGAGGGGATACGTTAGCAGACTGTAATGTAGGGAAGACGTCACCAGATGTTAATGGGGGGGGGGGGGGGGGAACACGTCAGCAGATGTTAATGGGGGGGGGGGGGAAGACGCCAGCAGATGTTAATGGAGGGAACACGTCAGCAGATGTTAATGGGGGGAACACGTCAGCAGATGTTAATGGAGGGAACACGTCAGCAGATGTTAATGGGGGGAACACGTCAGCAGATGTTAATGGGGGGGGGGGGAATGACGCCAGCAGATGTTAATGGGGGGGGGGGGGAACACGTCAGCAGATGTTAATGGGGGGGGGAAGACGCCAGCAGATGTTAATGTAGGGAAGACGCCAGCAGATGTTAATGGGGGGAGACCTCAGCAGATATTAATGGAAGAAAGAGGTCAGCAGATGTTAATGGGGGGGGGGGGGAAGACGCCAGTAGATGTTAATGGAAGAAAGAGGTCAGCAGATGTTAATGGGGGGGGGGGAGAGAGACGCCAGCAGATGTTAATGAAGGGAACACGCCAGCAAAAACATGTGCCATGAACCTAACATCTAGTCCCACATTGTCCTGCCGTGCTGAAGTTCAGTCTTCCACCCTGCACGATATTTTCCAGATTTAGTTAAATCTTCAGCATCATGATGCTTCGGGTCCTTTATAACTTTATAACAGTAATTTTTCCTGACATGTCAATAGAGGATACAAACATTCATGAACTACCGCTCGGGGAGGATTTTAAACATTAAATGGCAGGACAAGATCAGAAACAAAGAGGTCTTGGAAAGGGCAGGACAAGATCAGGAACAAAGAGGTCTTGGAAAGGGCAGGACAAGAACCTATGAATCTACAAATCATGTCTAGGAAGTGGAGGTGGATTGACCACACTCCGAGGAAAGCCGATACCAGCACAGCAAGACAGGCACTGACATGGAATCTTCAAGGAAATAGAAGGCGAGGAAGACCTAGACTTTCTTGGAGAAGAGAAATTATGACAGTGCTCAGAGACAAGGGATAAACATGGAAGGAAGCAGAGAATAATTTCCAAGAACAGGGATGACGGGAGAGCCTTTGTCCGTGGCCTGTGTTCTCAAGGGAGTGAAAGACGACGACGACGATGATGATTTTTCCTGAAATGACCACTACCTTGCTAATGTCATCAGATCCACATGGTGTCTCATACGGGTCTAACCTGCCCTTTACGCTGATAATCTCATTAACTACAACTGTAATGAACGAAATTACCCCGGTAGTTTTCCTTTGTCTCAATCGAGCTGTAATCTTGTGACTTGCATCCTCAGAGACTCGATGAACACGGTACAGAACACCTCAGATTAGCTCTCTAAGACAACAACGGTTCGAATCCCTGCAGATGTCACAGATCCATCTGCTTCCTTCCACGAGAAGCGAAATTATGAAAGTGCTTCGAGTCTTTTCGACCTGGTCTGCCTCTGTTTAGTATATTTTTAAAACATTTATTCCCAGGCCGGCATGCAAAACTCCTGCTCCGACTGTGTCTCCTAGTCTCTGTATGTTTCTCTGAATCTCCATCTACTGACCTTCCATTTTTTGAACCATGTCAATGCATGTGTCAGGGGTATGGAGGGGAGGGGGGGATGAACGAGCAGCTCAGTTGGCCGGGTTCAGCTGTCACTAAGGAAGGACAGGCAATGGATCAGGCAATCATCATCAATGTTATAAAAGAACCTGGTCAAACAAAGGACTTCAGTGGCAGCTGGGAATTAGCGTCGTTGTCATGAACAAAGGAGCTGGAGTCGAAACTTCGGGTGGTGAAAAATGAACGGTTTGTCAAGAACTTGGAACGAATGATCAGCCAGTAAGGAGCGGTTGTATTCAGTTACTGTATGCTGTAGGGGGGATAATGAAGAGGAGATCAGAGCACCTATGGTTGTGTCCAGACAGCATGGATGATGGTCCTTTTTGATGCGCTAACTAACAAACCAACCTAACCAACCAACCAACCAACCACCCAACCAACCAACCAACCAACCAACCAACCAACTAAACCAACCAACTAAACTAACTAACTAACTAACTAACTAACTAACTAACTAACTAACTAATTAATTAACTTACTAAACTAAGTAACTAACTAACTAAACTAAACTAAAAACTATTTAACCAACTAATTAAAACTAACTAACTGACTACTTAATTAACTTACTAAACTAACTAACAACAAACTAACTAACTAAACTAACGAACACTAACTAATTAACTAACTAAACTACATAACAACTAACTAACTTAACTAACTAACTAACTAAACTAAAAACTAACTAACTAACTAATTAATTAAAATTAACTAACAAACTAACAACTAACTAACTAACCAAGAAAACAAACAACCAATCAGCCAGCCAATCAGCGAGTCAGCCAACCAACCAACCAACCAACGAACTACCCAACTAGTCAGCCAACCAACCAATGAACGAACTACCCAACTAGTCAGCCAACCAACCAATGAACGAACTACCCAACTAGTCAGCCAACCAACCAATGAACGAACTACCCAACTAGTCAGCCAACCAACCAACCAACCAACGAATTACCCAGCTAGTCAGCCAACCAACCAACCAACTAATTAATTAGGTAGAACTCTTTTAAATACGTGCCTTCCTTGAGACGAAAGAGTTCTAGAATGGTTTTTAAAAAATGCTAAGACACACTAGAACAGTAAATAGCTCCTAACCATCAGGAGCCGTGGGCCATTACAGAATACATCTTATTTTGTCTTCATTTTAAAAGACAGAAAATGCTTATTATCTAAGTTTTATTTTAAAATTACATACAAAGCAGCACTTAAACATCATCTCCTCGATTCTCTTCCTCCGTCATTCTTCTCTCGTTCTTTCTCTGGGCACCCCATTTTCCCCGCGATATCCCATATTCCATCTCTGACCGCGCATGGCTGGGGGAAAAAAAAACAACAACATCCGGTTTCGACCGCTAAAATTATTAACTGGGTTATTTTCGCCGAAACGAGACCAAAAAAAAAGGGGGTGGGGAGGGGAGGAATAACTCCCGGTTTCCGCTAAATGGAAGAGAAATATTGCGTGGCAACATAATTGTTTTATTAGGCCATAAAACAGAATTTCCAGGGAGGATAATGTGCTGTTTCTGGGGAAAATTTTGGACAAAATTCCACCAGTTTTTAAAACTGATAAAATGCCCGCGCAAGCTGCAGCCAGGCAAGGCAGGGGGAGAGAATACCGCTCCCAGGGGAAATCACTCGCAAATGTTCTATTTGTTGATGTATTGTTGCTATTTATGTTATTGTTTTCGCCTTGACGATCGTCCAAAGAGATTTTTATTCATTTTGCCAGTTATAAATTTCATGCTGCAGTTTTGTTATAATATTTGCGCTTTAATTATTGTTATTTTGCTACTTATGAGACAGTATTACAACAGACAATTTATTTTATTGAGATTTTCGATGGCACAACACATTGTCTGGTATTTGTTGTTTGCTTGCATTACTGATGTGTTGTGTTTTAGCTTCGGTTGCAAGATATAAATTTACACAACGAGCAGAAAGGTTGATACATCAGTGAAGATGAAGAAAGAAGAAAATGATGATACATCAGTGAAAATAAAGAGAGGCGACAAGGATGCTACATCAGTGAAGATCAAGAGAGAAGACAAGAATGCTAGATCAGTGAAGATCAAGAGAGACGACAAGAATGCTAGATCAGTGAAGATCAAGAGAGACGACAAGAATGCTAGATCAGTGAAGATCAAGAGAGACGACAAGAATGCTACATCAGTGAAGATCAAGAGAGAAGACAAGGATGCTACATCAGTGAAGATCAAGAGAGAAGACAAGGATGCTACATCAGTGAAGATCAAGAGAGACGACAAGAATGCTACATCAGTGAAGATCAAGAGAGAAGACAAGGATGCTACATCAGTGAAGATCAAGAGAGAAGACAAGGATGCTACATCAGTGAAGATCAAGAGAGACGACAAGAATGCTAGATCAGTGAAGATCAAGAGAGACGACAAGAATGCTAGATCAGTGAAGATCAAGAGAGACGACAAGAATGCTAGATCAGTGAAGATCAAGAGAGACGACAAGAATGCTAGATCAGTGAAGATCAAGAGAGACGACAAGAATGCTAGATCAGTGAAGATCAAGAGAGACGACAAGAATGCTAGATCAGTGAAGATCAAGAGGGCAGACAAGCTAAATTTGTGAAGATTAAAAGGGAAGACAAACTAAATCAGTGAAGATAAAAAGAGAAAAACAAGGATGTTAAATCAGTAAAGATCAAGAGAGAAAAACGAAGATGTTAAATCAGTAAAGATCAAGGGAGAAAAACAAAGATGTTAAATCAGTAAAGATCAAGAGAGAAAAACGAGGATGTTAAATCAGTGGAGATCAAGAGAGGTAACAAGGAAAATAAAAAAAACTCAAGTTCCATTGCAGCTTTTATACGCAAACGCTGTTGATACACAGACAGAGAAGAAAGTATAGAACATGAGACCTCCTCTTGCTAGCTAGTCAGGCAATCAGAGAACTGGCCTGATGAAATCATTCTTTAAATATAGGAAGATTAAACAAACAAGATAGCTGGAGATACAAAAAAACTTGTCAAAAATATAAGAGAGAGACAATGTACTCTCATAGGACATGCAATGAGAAGAGGGGGCATTGAAAATATTATACAGCAGGAAAAATAGAAGGAAGAAGATCAAGAGGAAGACCAAGAGAAATGATACTGGACAGTCTGACGGGATGGTGTGAGAGGAGATCACCAACTGAGCTGATGGCCTGCATGAAGGATCGTGTACTCTGGAGAAGCATAATAGCCAACACCAGTCGGCACGGCACATGATGATGATAATGATGATAAACAAACAAATAAAAACAAACAAACAGACGCTGTTCCTACTGTATGTCTTGGATTTGGCGAACTCTTAATAAAATAAAAAATCTGAGAAATAATAATAATATATAAAAAAAAACGTAGTGACATATATCAAAAGAAAAAAAAGTGGGGGGGGGGGGGGGAGAGAGAAAAGGAAAGGGGCGCTGATCGTTTTGACAATCATTGACCCACGCCTGACATGCTAGCGTCAGAGCTGACGAACCATAGCTGACCAAGACCCTGTCCCACGTCTCCGCTGTTATCCCGCAGTAACGGGCCTAGCCTGGCTAACAAGGCAGGCATCATCATAGCCCTCCCCTGGTGGTGGAGTCTGATAAAGAAGTATAGCTCACGCACTGATTTTTTTTACCTCCATTTAGGGACTGAAAAAAATTAGGCGCCATAATCTTCTCCCAAACTCAACATCTTCACAACATCGCCTGCAAACTAGCTCACATCTCCATGGAAATAGAAGACAAGAATAGGCGAAGGATTAGCTACTTAGAGTACAGGAATATAGAACTAGGTTGACAGAATAGATTTTAGATTACAAAATAGAAAGTAGATTAGAGGAGAATATTCAATCAGTCATTTGCATGTCCCTTGTGGAACTTTGCCTCCCTAACAGCACTCCTGTAGGCCTCTCGGTTGTAAGCAAGATGCCCTGCTGCAGATGCGTACATTTGCAGATTATCAACGATAATCAATGACTGTCAGCGAGGAACATGTTATGGTTGTTGAAATATGAAAGCTAGCTGAAGGAATGTATTTACTACCGGAGATAAGAAGCTGGACTGGAAAGCTAGATTTTGGATGAAGGAAATAGAAAGGAGCAGACTTCAGTCATTAGTTAGAAGCTACCTTGAGAAAATAGATTCTAGTAGCCAAAAATAGAAACTATATTATATAAACAAATACTGTAGGAAAAAAAAAAAGAAAACTAGACTGTAGGAATAGATTCTACTTGTAGAAAAGGAATCGAAAATGATGAAAAAGAAATATAAAACTAAGCTGTAAAAATAGATTTTACTTGATGAAAAGGAATTGGGAGTGATGGGGAAAATATACTATAAGAGTATATTTTATTTAAGGACATGGAATGCTATTGATGGGAAAATAGACTGTAGGAACATATTTTATATGAGGACAAGTAATTGAGATTGATAGGAAAATAGACTGTAGGAACAGATTTTATTTGAGGATAGAAATCAAGAACTAGACTGCAGGAATATATTTTATCTGAGGACAAGGAATTGACACTGACAGGAAAATAAACTGTAGGATTATTTTATCTTATATCTTATATCCTTCCCGTGCCGTCAAACGTCACATAGGGCTCGCAAGGTAGTTCGCCAATTTTTCCTGTCTTCGGCGAGTCTTTCAACCTCATCAAAGGATTTTATGCCTGTTAATTTGGCCTCTCTTAACAATGTCCTCTTCAGAGTTTCACGCGGTCTGCCTCTTTTTTCTTCGGCCTGTTGTGTTCCATTTTATAGCTTGTTTGTGGGATTCTCTGACTGTTTCCTCTCATCACGTGACCAACATATCCCCATCTCCTTGTCCTGATCACCCATGAGACTGGTTGTTGTTCAGCCATCTGTCTTATTTCTGCATTGTTCTTGAACTCGTTCCACTCGATGCCGAGTATCTTCCCTTAGGCACCCGTTCCAAAAAGAGTGCAATTTCTTGTCTATCTCTCCAGCTGCCCTCCAGCCCTCACATGCATAAACGAGGAACGTACACGTATATAAACCCATCAAGCAACAAATCGACGGACAGTCACAAAGTAACTTCCTCCACAGCACCCGCCACGAATGACTCGCTGAGTTACATGTATCCAAAGGCAGTGGATGCAGATACTCAGTTAAATGCTGGAACACGTGCAACACACAACCAACACAGCACTGGAATCATTTCTCTAAGAACATTGAAGGACATCGTGATTGTCAAAGGTCGAACACGCATGGGCAAGACCCTAGTATAATGAAGCCGCTCCCCTGGGTCATCAGCAGACCTAGGCCCTTTATCCAGTATCCAGTATCTAGAATCCCCTGGACAGCAAAGATAAAAGAATGTATGAGAAGAGCTGGAGAGACAAAAAAACCTTGTCAAAAAAGATAAGAGAAAGATAATGTACTTTCATAGGTCATGCAATGAGAAGAGGGGGCATTGAAAATATAATAACAACAGGAAAAATAGAAGGAAGAAGATCAAGAGGAAGACCAAGAGAAATGATACTGGACGGTCTGACGGGATGGTGTGAGAGGAGATCACCAACTGAGCTGATGGCCTGCATGAGGAGAAGCATAGAAGCCAATGCCAGTAGGCACGGCACCTGATGATGATGATGATGAGTATCTAGACTATGAATGAAAATGAGCGGATACAGAGGGAAATCTAAAAAAAAATAAAAATAAAATTAATTCACCATCTCTCGAAACGCACAGAAATAGCCGTGCAATGGGCCACGCTTCCACTGTGGCATCGCCGGAAACGAAAACGCAGACACCCTAGCTAAACAGGGCAGCAGAATGGAACAGAGCGGCCAATCAAGTCATTTACAGGAAGGCCAAGACCATCATACGAAGCCACAATGACTAACTGTTGGCCAAGAGGCTGGGCGAAGGCAAGTGAACTGATCCAGTCCACCAGTTACAAAGGAAGGAAGGAACGGTCTTGCCCTTGTTAATAACTGGGTCAGTACATGCTGTTGAGCCATCTCCACTGACTCAAGATCTCACACACAGATGGACGCCAATGTGGGAACGGAGTACAGGCTCCAGAACATGTTCTCCAATTGTGAGAAAACTTTTAGAGATCTAAGCAACCAGACATGGCCACAAGGCTCTGACCTGAGGGGAAAGCTGTGGGGCTGGTGGAAGGACCTGGAGGAGACTGTGGGGCTGGTGGGAGGACCTCGAGAAGACTGTGGGGCTGGTGGGAGGACCAGGAGGAGACTGTGGGGCTGGTGGGAGGACCTCGAGAAGACTGTGGGGCTGGTGGGAGGACGTGGAGAAGACTGTGGGGCTGGTGGGAGGACCTCGAGAAGACTGTGGGGCTGGTGGGAGGACCAGGAGGAGACTGTGGGGCTGGTGGGAGGACCTCGAGAAGACTGTGGGGCTGGTGGGAGGACCTCGAGAAGACTGTGGTGCTGGTGGGAGGACCAGGAGGAGACTGTGGGGCTGGTGGGAGGACCTCGAGAAGACTGTGGGGCTGGTGGGAGGACCAGGAGGAGACTGTGGGGCTGGTGGGAGGACCTCGAGAAGACTGTGGTGCTGGTGGGAGGACCTCGAGAAGACTGTGGTGCTGGTGGGAGGACCAGGAGGAGACTGTGGGGCTGGTGGGAGGACCTCGAGAAGACTGTGGGGCTGGTGGGAGGACCTCGAGAAGACTGTGGTACTGGTGGGAGGACCTCGAGAAGACTGTGGGGCTGGTAGGAGGACGTGGAGAAGACTGTGGGGCTGGTGGGAGGACATGGAGAAGACTGTGGTGCTGGTGGGAGGACGTGGAGAAGACTGTGGGGCTGGTGGGAGGACGTGGAGAAGACTGTGGGGCTGGTGGGAGGACGTGGAGAAGACTGTGGTGCTGGTGGGAGGACCCGGAGAAGACTGGGCTTCTCGTCTGCCATGACCAAGAACTTGAACGCCAAAGAAGGAAGAAATAGACTGTGAATGAAAAACAAAGAAAAAAAAACAACAGAAGCGTAGAATTAAGTTATTAATGTGAGATTCAGAGAAACATACAGAGACTCGGAGACACAGTCGCAGCAGGAGTTCTGTATGCCGGCCTGGGAATAAATGTTTTAAAAATATACTAAACAGCGGCAGACCAGGTCGAAAAGATTCGGAGCACTTTCATAATTTCACTTCTCGTGGAAGGAAGCAGAGAATAAATCAAAGAACAGGGACGACTGGAGAGCCTTTATCCATGGCCTATGCTCCCAAGGGAGGGTAAGGCGATGATGATGATGATGATGATGACGTTGATGATGTTGATGATGATGATTATTATTATATATGAGACCTTTATGTATGTATTATTTGTTACAGTATATGTGCAATCCTTATGCATGTATTATTTGTAACAAACCTTAACAAGATCCCACATATTTGTAACAGAGCATCTCTCCTACATTATACCAAATCGTACTGTTACAAAAGTCGAAATATTTCTTCCTATACATAACCCGCATTAAGTAAACGAAACAGAAGACTTTCAATTTCTGTTTGCATGGAGAAAAAATGTTATTTTAAAAAAATGAAAACGTATTATTTTTTTAATTATGAAATTCTCATTAGAAACAGCAGGTATGGATTTTTTTTTCTTGTTCAACAGAACTCCAGAATTCTGATTAATTTTTGTAAAAAAAAAAAAAACATAACACAGAGGCTTGCCTCTGTTCATTTACTGGGAAACTTTTCCTTATCTTGGTTTTGTTTCTTCGGCGCGTCCGTCATAGATTCCGGGGGGCGATCTCATAATCATGGGGGTTTACATTTTATATGGGAATCCAGCAGAAACATTTATTACTGTATGTGAGATCTCCATTTATTTGTTGTTTCATGCATTTTGTATGAGATCGTTACGTGTCTGTTATTTGTTGCAAATGTATGTGCGTCTGGATTATAGCAGTGTAAGTGACATCTTGATTCATGTATTATTTATTACAGTGTATGCCAGATCTTTAATCTCCATGGATATATTACAGCATATGTAAGATCTTTATTATTTTTTATAGTGTATATGAGATTTTGATGTATGTATTGTCTGTTACAGTGTATACATCACACTTTCATGTGCCGAAGGTTATGGAAATACAGGCCTACCTCAAATATGCCTTAATGACATGAAAACGGCAATTTTATCTTTATCTTTGTTACAGTGTATGCGAGATCTTTATGCTTGTGTTATTTATTACAACATATGTTAGATCGCCCATGTAGTAACCAGGGCCACGGGCCTATGTATATGGAGAAAAGAATAGGGCCACGGGGCCCCGGACGTATGTCTAGGAGGAAAATAATAGGGCCACGGGGCTCCGGACCTATGTCTAGGAGGAAAAGAGTAAGGCCACGGGGACACAGACCTATGTATATGGAGAAAAGAATAGGGCCACGGGGCCACAGACCTATGTATATGGAGAAAAGAATAGGGCCACGGGGCCCCGGACGTATGTCTAGGAGGAAAAGAATAGGGCCACGGGGCTTCGGACCTATGTCTAGGAGGAAAAGAATAAGGCCACGGGGACACAGACCTATGTATATGGAGAAAAGAATAGGGCCACGGGGCCCCGGACGTATGTCTAGGAGGAAAAGAATAGGGCCACGGGGCTCCGGACCTATGTCTAGGAGGAAAAGAATAAGGCCACGGGGACACAGACCTATGTATATGGAGAAAAGAATAGGGCCAAGGGGCTCCGGAGCTATGTCTAGGAGGAAAAGAATAGGGCCACAGGGCCACAGACCTATGTATATGGAGAAAAGAATAGGGGCACGGGGCTCCGGAGCTATGTCTAGGAGGAAAAGAATAGGCCCGCTGCCATCTTCTGTCATAAGAGGTGATTACGGAGGTTGGGGAGAGTAAGCCAACGCCCTGTTCCCTGGAAAAAAAAGTCCAGCGTTACAGAAACATGGAAAGGAAAACCAGAAAAGTTTGTCTTGGAACAGGAAAGGGACTCTGATATTAAACAGACACTGGCGTGGAATCCTCAGGGAAATAGAAAGCGAGGAAAACTTAGAAATACTTAGAGAAGGGAAATTATTAAAGTGCTCAGAGACATGGGATACACATGGAAGGAAGCAGAGAATTAATCCAAGAACAGGGGATGTCTGGAGAGACTTTATCCGTGGCCTATGCTCCCAAGGGAAGGTAAGGCGATGGTATGATGATGATAATGGTGATGTTGATTATGATATGTGAGATCTTTATGATGATATGTGAGATCTGTATGCATGTATTATCTGTTACAGTGTATGTGCAATCCTTAAGTATGTATTATTTGTAACAAAATATGTGTCAAACACTAACAAGATCCCACATATTTGTAACAGGGCATCTCTCCTACATTATACCAAACCGTATTGTTACAAAAGTTGAAATATTTCTTTCTGTACATAACACGTATTAAGTAAACGAAACAAAAGACTTTCAATTTCTCTTTGCATTGAAAAAAAAAGTTGCTAAAAAAGTGAAAACGTACTTGTTAAATGACTATTATACTGACTATTTTAACACTTGTAGTAGAACTTTATCTGAACCCTTATCACTCTTGTTTCAGGTTCTGTGAGAGATTCGCAAACTCCGTAGTCGCTGCCGCACAGGATATTTGACCATTCTCAGATTTGTTTCGGAGAAGATTTTGGAATACGCTGGACTTTTTCATTGCCTTTAAAACAATGATCAGACATTTTAATCAGGACTCAGTTTAACAAGCTAACCTATTTCGGAAACATTCTGTGGAAAGTTCAGCTTTTTTTTTTACTAAATTTACGGTGTTCAGTTTAGACAAGGCTTCGACAAGATCTGCCGCCATTTTGAAAACTCGAGAACTCATGACCGGAAGCAGTTGCTCACGAACGTGCCTTGGAATTGTTATCACGTGGCGCTGACGTCATGCGATGTACTACGGGTGGCCGTGACATCACAGAGGTCGTCTTTGCTTATATCATACCTGGTACATTGTGGCTAATGACCTGTGCAATGAATGTGACGTCAGCACAGGATTTTAACATGGAGATGGTGAATATTTTTTTGTTTGTTAAAAAAGAGTCTGAAAAAAAATTGTTGAAATAATCTCATACAACCATTTATACAAGCACCACGTATTGTCTCCCGCACATGGAGTAAGTGAAGTATGTGCATCACGTGATCCCCACATTCGTCATCTTATATATTCTACTTTTTTAAAAAAAGTTATTAAAAAATATTTTCATTTTCTAAAACTTATTTTTTCATCATATCCAATAGCAAACTAATTTTCCTATTCTCAAACGGCAGACCCTAATTTCCTGCCATCAGAAAGTAGCAAGTCTTAATTTTGTCTCCTCAAAGAGTAGCGTGTCCTGTGTCATCATCAGAAACTTCCCGTTCGGAAAATGGTTTTCTGGCAGTCCGAGAACCTCACATCTGCTGGGTTCCCCCGCCCTCCTCGGTTAAAACTCCAGGCCGGGTATCCGAGACAGCATTAGCACCCCAAGAGCCTTCCCCCATTTCTGAGACAGATTTCCCATAATTTTGTCCAGGGAGCCGTGGTCTGGCGATTTCCAACTGCCAAAGAACTTTTAGCGTGGGCGACAATGTTCACGTGCGTTCAGTTCCCACTGCTTAGAGACCAGGGGATTTTTTGGCAGAAGGATTTACGAGGGGGGGGGGGTGGCGTACCCTGTCACTTCTGGTGGGATTTGAACCGGCCATCTTCAACACTTAAGGCGAAAGTCTAACCCCGAGACCACGTAGGCCTCCCGGAAGATCAAGTTCTTGACGTCTTGTCGGGGATTAAAATGAATCTTATACAAACCTGCAGCAGGGCATCGGAGAGTCCAAAGTCTTAATTCTATTTTCTCTAAGAGTCCAACTTCAAGTCTTAATTCTGTCTTCGTCTAAGAGTCCAAAAAAAAAAAAAACAACAAACCAGTCTTAATTCTGTCTTCGTCTAGGAGTCCAACCCCAAGTCTTAATTCTGTCTTCGTCTAAGAGTCCAACCCCAAGTCTTAATTCTGTCTTCGTCTAAGAGTCCAACCCCAAGTCTTAATTCTGTCTTCGTCTAAGAGTCCAACCCCAAGTCTTAATTCTGTCTTCGTCTAAGAGTCCAACCCCAAGTCTTAATTCTATATTCTCTAAGAGTCCAACCCCAAGTCTTAGTTCTATTTTCTCTAAAAGACCAACCCCAAGTCTTAATTCTGTCTTCTCTAAGAGTCCAACCCCAAGTCTTAATTCTGTCTTCTCTAAGAGTCCAACCCCAAATCTTAATTCTGTCTTCTCTAAGAGTCCAATCCAAAGTCTTAATTCTGTCTTCTCTAAGAGTCCAACACCAAGCCTTAATTCTGTCTTCATCTAATAGTCCGACTTTGATGATGTCAAGCATTAGTAAATTCTGAATTTTGTTCTTCCGATTTGGTTTCATGGCTAAATAAAATATTAGAAAACTGAAATAACATAATTATAATCTGTACTAAACAATGAACACATTACTCCACACGGTAGATTCACTATCGATTTTTTAAAAAATTAGAGAAAATCGAACAAAGAGGAGAAGACTGTCTCGTGTTTCTATTTTCTTTTCTCTCCCAGAGAGTAAATTATTTGTAACCTTCTCGGAGAACCCCGATAGTTGTTGTTCCTTTGCATTGTTGCTATGCGTCTACTTCCTGTTGGTTGCTATGCGTCTACTTCCTGTTGGTTGCTATGCTGTGTTCTGTATTGTAATTTGTGTTAAACTGTTTATAAAAGATGAGACTGGCCCGATGCAGTACCGAAGCACATTTAAACAAAATTGACACGGTTGGGGGGGGGGGGGGTTGAGGAAGGAAAAGCTAGAATCCATTGTCAAGATATTATAACTTAAGAATAATATGGTAAAATCAGGGGTTCTCAAACAGTTGGGAAATTTTAGGCTCTTACAGAGTGAAAACTAAGATCACAGGTTGACAGATTAAAACTGGTGGAATGTTATTTATCTTTCCAAAAAAAATATAATTCTACAAATTGCACTTAAATCTACGGAGCATCACGGGAAGTGGTGGGGGAATGAATGAATGATCTTTATTTTCAAAGAATGAAGAATTGAGAACGCAGGCCCGTCTTATATTCTGCTCTTCATCACCCCATCTTTCATTCTTCCCACACACTTGATTTAGTGCCAGTATACAAACTGCATGGAAAGAAAATTAATATATCTAGTAATTCAAAATGAAACTATCACATTCATAGATATAAGATAATGAACTACATGACATTATGAGAAGAGGGAGGGGGGGGTGGTGTGTGCCCGAAATGACATTCTACATCTGGTGCAAAGGGCGCAGGGGACAAGAAAAAAAGATTTGAGAACCTCTGACATAGATTAAAGCTTGTCTGTGTTGGCCCCGTGTTAAGTTATAGACTGTGGTACAGGCCAATGAAGAAAGAACTCTAATTAAAAAGACAACCATATTTTACTGGACATATAATGAGAAGATGAAGGCGTAAAAACACCATAACAACAGGAAAGATAAATGGGAAAAGAGTCAGGGGAAGACAAAGCGGAAAAAAAAATCACTGATAGCCTAACGCGATGGCACAGGAAAAAGCCACCAACTGCGCTGATGGAAAATATCAGTGATCGAGATCTGTGGAGACTTATCAAACGAGGGAGATCATGGATGGTTGAGGCTGAGGATACAATGATGCCAGTTTCTGATCTAGATGAAGTGCCTAAAGGTGGTGAGTGGTTATGGGTACAGGACCGACCTCAGCTAACAAAGATTATTATACAGAAGGGTCGCGAATATCGAGACTGGGCACAGGGGTCAGGTGAACTTTGGGTTCAAGATCTCATCCAGCATCACTGTGGGTCTTCCGACACAGTAATATACACAGATGGCTCAGCGACTCGGAGCAGCGGAAGTGGTTGGGGTTTTGTTGTCTACCGCGGTGGAAGAGTAGAGGGACGGAGTTCGAGAGCCTTTGAAGTCAGCACATCAAGCGTGCGAGTGGAAACTGAGACTGTGTCGGTGGCAGTGGAATGGGTAGCTGCCCGTGACGCAGTTCATGGCGTCACTGTAGCCGAGTCACAGAGGAATCTTCGTAAGACTGAGAAGAAATTGCTTGGAAAAGAATGGGTTCATCTGTCAAGTCAGTCAACTGTGAGGAGGCTCCCGTGGCTTTATTGTCCAGGGCGTGCGGGAGTTCATGGCAATGAAGTGACAGACAGGCTTGCTGGACAGGCTAAAATAAATGACAGGCTGAGAATGGATGAGGGCAACATTCCTAAAGCCGGACTGAAAAGACTGGGAGAAAATGAAGAGCAGAAATGGAAGAACAATGTAAGTGTGAAGAGATTACTGGAGCTAGGATAAATTAAAAGTGCTACCAGGAAATCTGAACTGTGTGGCAGAAAACGCATCGTAAACGACCAACATTTGATGGGAACTATTAGACAAACATATTCTTGGATGGATGCTGCGGCATGCGGCGGGAGCATATATAAAGGGGCTGTCCTGAATGCAGTGACGCTGGAGTCTGATTTTGAACCGTTGGTAACACTTACAGCACTTCTTAACCCTAACTGTATAGCCAACCATATAGCTCCAAACCCTACCCCAGAGTGAGTACATATCAATGAGTTAGTGTCCCTACTCTTGTCTTGTCTTGTCCTTCCTCATTTACTGTTAGGTGTAGAGGTGAAGTGTAATTGTCTCCCAATGGCTCGCCTGTTGGCTTCGTACATTGAGATGTTCAGGGACTCTGCTATACCATCGGTCCATCGTTTGCATGGGCGGCCCCCTTCCTCTGCCTTTGTGTGGTCTGTAAAACATTGCTCTCTGTGGTGCACGTTCTGTTGGTAGTCGTGATACATGCCCGAACCATTTTATTCGCTGTTTTTGTGTATAGTTCAGAACGGGTTCAACTCCTACTTTATTTTCTAATGATATCATTTATGTCCCTACATCATATACAAAACCTGATTTGCTGTTTCATATTTCTTTCCATACTCCACTTTTTAAAGATGGACTCAGTTAGTCCTATTTCGTTTAGATACACTACATTTATTATTTACTTTCCTGTCTAAGTCTGCCATTGTGGTGGGTGAAATGTGAAACTTTAAATGAAAAGTTTGAACTATGTGACCTTTAACTAAAGCGTACCCGATACGTCTGTTCCCCTTGTGCTGTCTGATTTATTAAAAACAATTAGATCGAAAATCCCAACCTTTCCGACTTCATGAAAAATGAATGGTCTTCTGAAACATTAACTCCCTAACGAAGCAAAATCCTTCCGACAAGAACTACTTTCTTCCAACTGATTCCACTTTTTCCCCCACAAACAAAAGACGGCCTCAAAGGTTTAATCAGCCCACAGAACTCTGAAATTCCAAATCACTGCGGGGTTAATTATTTCGTCATCTGGGCTAAGTCAAAGCGGTAATCAATCATTCTTTTCCTCAGTCAACTTGCTTGTGCCACCCGCAGAGAAGTCAAATGAAAAAAAAAGGTTTTATGGAATATGAAGGAGGTGGGAGTGGGGAGGGGTGGAGGGTGGGATGAAGGCGCTGTCCGATTAGGCAATCAGCGACCCATAGCTGACCAAGACCCTGCCCACCTTTCCGTTGGTTCCACCCCTCCCCCCAAAACAGGCCGAACCTGGCTAACAAGGCAGGGATTGTCGTAGTCCCCCTGGTGGTGGAGTCTGTTAAAGAAGCATTGCACACCCCCCTGCTTTTTAGCTGTACTCCAGGACTGAAAAAGTAGCTGCCATAACCCGCTCCCAAGCTATACGATGCTGTGCTTCAACACCTTCACAGCATCTCCTGCAAAGAACAACAGCTCGCAGTTACAGGGAGATGGCACAAGGCAAGTCAAGACAAGACAAGTCAAGACAAATCAAAACAAGACACAAGTCAAGTCAATACAAGTCAAGTTAAGACAAGACAAGAAAGTCAAGATAAGTCAAGTCGAGACAAGACAAGACAGATAAGACAAGATAAAACAAGATATGACACGACAGGATAAGACAAAACAAGATAAGACAAGACAAGATAAGTCAAGTAAAGATAAGACAAGGCAAGTCAAGACAAGACAAGACAAGACAAGACAAGATGGAATACGAAAGCAGAGTATATGTTTGAGCAGGGACGAAGACGCTCTCCGTTTTGGCATTCAGCGACCAGTAGTTGACATGCTGGGGTCAAGGTTGGGAGAACAGTAGTGGACATGATGGGGTCAAGGTTGGGAGAACAGTAGTTGACATGCTGGCGTGAAGGTTGGGAGAACAGTAGTTGACATGCTGGCGTAAAGGTTGGGAGAACAGTAGTTGACATTGACATGTTGGCGTAAAGGTTGGGAGAACAGTAGTTGACATGTTGGGGTCAAGGCTGGGTGAACAGTAGTTGACATACTGGCGTAAAGGTTGGGCGAACAGTAGTTGACATGCTGGCGTCAAGGTTGGGCGAACAGTAGTTGACATGTTGGGGACAAGGTTGGGCGAACAGTAGTTGACATGTTGGGGACAAGGTTGAGCGAACAGTAGTTGACATGTTGGGGACAAGGTTGAGCGAACAGTAGCTAACCAAGACGCTGTCCATCCACTCCGTTGTTACCCGCAGCAACAGACCTAGCCTGGCTAACTGTGCAGGGGTAGCCAAAAGTCCCCATGGTGGTGGAGTCTGCTAAAGAAGTATTGCACACCCTCCCCTCCCCCCACCTCCCCTGAGTTTTAGCTTCGCTTAGATTCAGGAGAAAAAAAATAGCCACCGTAACATTATCATCAGGTGCTGTGCCAACTGGCGTTGACTATTATGCTTCTCCAGAGTACACGATCCTTCATGCAGGCCATCAGCTCAGTTGGTGATCTCCTCTCCCACCATCCTGTCAGACTGTCCAGTATCATTTCTCTTGGTCTTCCTCCTGATCTTCTTCCTTCTATTTTTCCTGTTATATTTCCAATGCCCCCTCTTCTCATTGCATGTCCTATGAAAGTAACACCCCCCCAACCCAATCCGGTACGGTGCTGTATGTCAACATTTTCAAGGCATCCTCTGCAAAGAATAAGCTCGCAGCCCCAGGGAGACAGGCACAAAGAAGAAGAGCTTAATACCGAGAGGGGGGGGGAATTCTGTCTCCCCTACACGAAAAGCAGAATGTCTTTAACTGTAAAAAAAAAACAACTGCGCCCCATCCATTCTCCCGCCCCCTCCCCCCAAAGATTTAGCGCCCGGGGAGGCATGCCCCACCTCCTTATCACTTCACCAACTGTTATTTTTTTGTTCTCGGGGGAAGACCAAAGACAGTGAGACATGATGGAACTGTTCCAATTAACTATGGGAGTATTGACAAAAACAAATTGAACGCTACAGCAAATACACACAGCTCTCTCTCTCTCCCCTAGACAAGACACCCCCGGCAGACAATTACTGAACTCAAACAAGATAGCCATAGGTCAACACAACCTCAGACAATGAAAATCAAGGGAAACCTTTTGTTAAACGAAGTGTGAACATCAGGTCTGGGCAGCTTTCAAGCGGTTTTTTTTTCAACTGAGACTAAACTGGATCTTAAAAGGGAAAATGGAACATGAACTTAGAGCACAGCTATCACCTAAGGGTTAAGGGAAAATAGAACATGAACTTAGAGCACGGGTATCACCTAAGGGTTAAGGGAAAATAGAACATGAACTTAGAGCACGGGTATCACCTAAGGGTTAAGGGAAAATAGAACACGAACTTAGAGCACGGGTATCACCTAAGGGTTAAGGGAAAATAGAACACGAACTTAGAGCACGGGTATCACCTAAGGGTTAAGGGAAAATAGAACACGAACTTAGAGCACGGGTATCACCTAAGGGTTAAGGGGAAAAAAAGGGAAAGCTAGAAAATGAGGAAGGCAGACCTGAGAAAGATGAAGATGATGCGTTTTTTTATCATCGAGGTTCATTTTTCAGTTTTTGATCATCAAAGTTCAAAATAATGAGAGAGAGAGAGAGAGAGAGAGAGAGAGAGAGAGGACGAACTGGAACAGGAAATTATCTTTTAATAAAAATCAAAGAATGTGGAAAGTTTTCTTTTGAGAACTGGTTATCGAGCAAAACCGGCGAAATCTGTGAGTTTTTGGTTGTGGCAATAACGCCAGCAGCAACAGCCACAGCAGCAGCAGCCACAGCAGCAGCAGCAACCACAACAGCAGCAACCACAGCAGCAGCAACATCTATGAGAGATCAACAATCACCAGCTACGAGGATTAGAAAGAACTGACAAAAAGTATATAACTGAGGAACCGTGTTACATAGAGGTTGAGGGGGGGGGGGCTCCCTGGATTGTTTGAAGAGGTTATTTCAACCGGGCTAAAGGTCAAGAGACTCAGGGATCAACATAAAGATGTTTTGTCGTTACTGTAGCTCATTATACCAGTGATGACAGCACAAGTAAAAGCTACAAGTACTGTACTTCTTCTCTTCTTCTTCTTCTTCTTCAGTAGTCTCCCTGAAATTACGAGCTGATTTTCTTCGTAGCTTATGCCGTGAATGTATTCAGGCACAACATCGTGTCGGTTTGGGAGTGGGTTATAGCGGCTATTCTTTCAGTCCCTGCGTACATCTAAAAAGGAAAAAGGGGGGAGGGTAGTGTGCAATGCTTCTTGAGCAGACTCCACCACCATGATGGTTATGACGATCCCCGGCCTCCATCAGCCAGGCTAGACCTGTTACTGGGAGCACGAACGAGGAGGTGGGGCAGGGTCTTTGCCATCCATGGTTCGCCCAACACTGAGCCAGCAAGTCAGCTATGGGTTGCTGATTGCCAGAAAGGACAGCGTCTTCACACATGTGAGCTACGAGAAAGTCCAAAGAAGGACCAAACTGATGAAAGGAAATGCTGAAATAGTCAAGCCAGTCCTAGTGAATCTTTGTCAGAGAAGCAGCTAAAGGCAGACCTTGCCAGTACAGTAACATAAGATGGAGACAGTGTTCAAGAAGTCAGAATAAGAACAATAAAAACCAGGCAAGATGGGTCGCACCTAACCATATATGGAGGTTCACAAAGAAAACCAAATGCAGGATATTTAAGACTATCGTTTAAAGGGCTTTATCATCATCATCATCATCATCATCATCATCATCATGAGCCGTGCCGACTTTTCATTCATTTGCATGTCCCTTGCGGAACTTCGCCTCCCTAACAGCTCTCCTGTAGGCCTCTCGGTTGTGAACAAGATGGCCTGCTGCTGATGCGTCCATTTGCAGATCATCAACGATGTCTTGCAGCCATCTTCACTTTGGTCTTCCTCTCTTTCTTTTTCCCATTATGTACCTTTCCAAGACGGTTTTCTCTAGATTATCATGGCGTTTAATGTGTCCAAAATATTTAAGTTTTCTCTCTTTAATCCTCTTTACTAGCCAACCTTCTTCAATATTAAGTTCTTGTAGTATGGATATATTTGTTCTTTTTTGCGTCCATGATATTTGAAGAACTCTTCTGTAGCATTTACATTCAAAAGCATTTATGTTTTTCTCAGGTGTTTTGTTAAGTGTCCAGGTCTCACGGGCATATGTTGCGATGGGAAAAATGCATGCCCTTAAAAATCTTATTTTTGTAGATCTGTCTGTTCATCTCCACAGCTTCTTTAGTTGTTTTATTTTCTGAAGAGCGATAGATGTCATCCTTTTAATTTCCCTCATTGTATCTCCATTATTAGTTAGTAGTGATCCAAGATATTCAAAACTCTCCACTTCTTCCAGTTTTTCCTCGTTGATACATATTTCAGCTGCCTTATTTGTTTTGTCAGATGTCATCAATTTAGTTTTATAACTGACTTTGGCTATTATGCTTCTCCAGAGTACATAAGATCCCTCATGCAGGCCATTAGCTCAGTTAGTGATCTCCTCTCACACCATTTCGTCAGAATGTCCAGTATCATTTCTCTCAGTCTTCCCTTGGCTTTTCTTCCCTCTATTTTTCCTGTTGTTACAATATTTTCAATGCCCCCTCTTCTCATCGCATGTCCTATGAAAGTACATTGTCTCTCTCTTATTTTATTGACAAGATTTTGTGTGTGTCTCTCCAGCTCTTCTCATACATTCTCCATTAGTTATTTTTGCTGTCCATAGAATTCACAACATTCTTCTGATAAACCACATACAGTGCGATAGCAAATGATGGAAAATGACAAAGACAGTTTCATGTACATTTGACAATTTCCATACCAAATGTCTGCGCAAAATCATATTCCTGTTCCGGCCAAATGCCATTAAAAAGATAATGACATCTTGTTAAGAGAGATGGACGTAGCCGTTGTCGGAAGTGGCTGAAAAAATAGATGAGGTGGCGTTGGATTGTCCACTTTATGAGAGTGTATTTCACGTGGTAAAAGGGGCATGAAACGAAGGAAAGTGATAAGGAGACGTACAACAGAGAAAACGCTGGCAAACGAGGCATTGGCATGGGGAGAGGGCAAAGGACCAAAACAAGTGGAAATCTCTTGCTACAGGCAGAATCGGTTTTTTTTTTTCCCTTCTTTTTCGGCACTTAAAAAAAAAGGGGGGGGGGGAGCGGGTGGAGAAAGGGAAACGGAGAAAAAGACAGACAGACAGGTAGAGAAAGAGACAGACAGACAGAGAAAGAGAAAGATAGATAGACAAAGAAGACTAGATAGACAGACATACACACAGACAGACAGATAGACAGACAGACAGATAGATAGATAGATAGACAGACAGACAGACAGACAGATAGATAGATAGATAGATAGATAGATAGATAGATAGATAGATAGATAGATAGATAGATAGATAGATAGATAGATAGATAGATAGATAGATAGATAGATAGATATATATACATACATACATACATACATACCTACATATATACATACAAACATAATAGACAGATTTATATCAATCAACTATATTTAAGAATACACCATGGTAATAAAAAAAACAACAGCCCAGATCTTCAATTCTCAGAATCTGTCATAAACTAATGGCTTCCATGTCTTTCAGTGCCATCTTCTAAGATTAAAATAACCAACGTGATGATAACATTGGCAGTAGTATTAGTGGCTGAATAATAATAACAATAATAATAATAATCATACATTTAGATAAGGAGTCTCATCTTTGCTACGGAGTACCTGCACCCGTTGTTGAATCTTTTTCCCTTGCGTTTCTTCAAACGAGACGACCGGAATATAGGAGTGCCAGAACGTTGATCCTAAAAGAAACAGGCAGCAGTAACTGTTGCCTCAGTTAAGTTAGATTATTAGCTCATAGCAGAAGATTTATTCATTAATTTAGACAAAGATTACGCAGAAATTAACTGAATAAATAGTGACATTTAACTAATGCAGCTCGTAGAGTAAGATTTAACTAATGCAACTCCTAGATTTATATGGAAATCTAAAAGAAACTAAGCATGAACATGAAAATCAGGATATTTAAGAGTAAAGTTCTAAGTGTACTACTCTATGGAAGTGAATGCTGGAAAATCACCAAAACCATAGAAAACAAGCTGAATTCTGTCTAGACTAAATGTTTACGAAGAATTAGAAGGATATTTTGGCCAAACACCATAAGAAAAAACATCTTGTTGGCAGAAATGCATATGAAGTCAGTGACAGCAATTATTGAGGAAAGACGCTGGCGATGGTTGGGACATGTGCTCGGGATGATTGACGACTCACTGCTAAAATTAGCTCTAAGATGGACACCACAGGGAGAACAGAAGTAAGCGTGGACCAAAGAAGCATGGGACGACACAAAGAGACACGGAGACGTACAGCAGAGAAAACGCTGGCAAACAAAGGACTGTTACTGGGAGCACGAATGACGAGGTGGGACAGGGTCTTTGCCATCCATGGTTCGCCCGACCCTGAGCCACAAGTCATATACGGGTTGATGATTGCCAGAACGGGCAGCGTCTTCACCCCATGAACTATATAGCACATGGAGAAGATCAACAGAGAGGATGTTGAGCAACAGAGAGGATGTTGAGCAACAGAGAGGATGTTGAGCAACAGAGAGGATGTCGAGCAACAGAGAGGATGTTGAGCAGCAGAGAGGATGTTGAGCAACAGAGAGGATGTTGAGCAACATAGAGGATGTTGAGCAGCAGAGAGGATGCTGAGCAACAGAGAGGATGTTGAACAACAGAGGACTCATTTCGGCAAGAGTGGAAAAAAAGGCAGACCCTTGCGGAATCCCTATATGATTTGAGCACTTAAGGTTCAGAGATAAGAGAGAGAAAGAGAGAGAGAAAGAGAGAGAGAGAGAAAGAGAGAGAGAGAAAGAGAGAAAAAGAGTGAGAGAAAGAGAGAAAAAGAGTAAGAGAAAGAGAGATAAAGAGAAAAAAAGAGAGAGATAAAGAGAGATAGAGAGAGAAAGATCGAGAGAAAAAAGAGAGAGGAGAGAGAAAAAGAGAGAGAGAAAGAGAGAGAAAGAGAGAGAGAGAAAGAGAGAGAAAGAGAGAGAAAAAGAGAGAGAGAAAGAGAGAGAGAAAGACAGAGAGAGAAAGACAGAGAGAAAGACAGAGAGAAAGAGAGAGAGAAATAGAAAGAGAGAGAGAGAGAGAAAGAGAGACTAATGCAAAGCTTGTAAATCTCGTGCTTTTAGAATTAAAGTGATGTAGGATATTTAATCCTCGTTTTCTCTCACAAAAGTTCTTAGTAAGTCTTTTCTATCTAAGAAACTCTAAGTCTGGACACTGCTGTTTGCTATGAGATACATTTATTTTTGAAGTTTATAAATATACGAATAAGTTTCATTTCTAATCCATCTTTTTTTTTTTTTGGCTTTGATGATTGGACACGTTTTGAAAGAGGAGAGGAGATGGAGGGGGTGGGCGGAATCGCTCAACTTTGAACTCTTGTTTGTTTCTCTAATCACTGCCTTTTCGTGTGCAAGAGCATGGCTAGCAGAGACGAAGAAGGGACTTGTTAATCCATTCAAACACGATTCATGTGGCATTAGTTTTGGGCTGTTGATGCGACCAATCTTGGCGCTCATTTTCTTCGTGTCTTCATCTTTTTTTTTTTAAAACCTCTTTGCCAGAAATCTCCAGCAATTAGGCAAGCATTGGGAACAAAATCTGGAAATCTGGGGTCTTTTATTTTAATAAAAGGGCCCTTAAGCTGACGTATGTGTGTGTGTGTATGTGTAGTTGTTATACACACACGTTAAACACGCACGCTCATTCTCACACAAAGTGGACCCAGGGATAAGAACTGGACAGTTAAAGAGACTTTAACCAACCTCTCCCAGCACCACCATCTCCAAGTCCTCCCAGCACCACCATCTCCAAGTCCTCCCAGCACCAACATCTCCAAGTCCTCCCAGCAACAACATCTCCAAGTCCTCCCAGCACCACCATCTCCAAGTCCTCCCAGCACCAACATCTCCAAGTCCTCCCAGCACCACCATCTCCAAGTCCTCCCAGCACCACCATCTCCAAGTCCTCCCAGCAACAACATCTCCAAGTCCTCCCAGCACCACGATCTCCAAGTCCTCCCAGCAACAACATCTCCAAGTCCTCCCAGCAACAACATCTCCAAGTCCTCCCAGCACCATCATCTCCAAGTCCTCCCAGCACCATCATCTCCAAGTCCTCCCAGCAACAACATCTCCAAGTCCTCCCAGCAACAACATCTCCAAGTCCTCCCAGCAACAACATCTCCAAGTCCTCCCAGCAACAACATCTCCAAGTCCTCCCAGCACCACCATCTCCAAGTCCTCCCAGCAACAACATCTCCAAGTCCTCCCAGCAACAACATCTCCAAGTCCTCCCAGCAACAACATCTCCAAGTCCTCCCAGCACCACGATCTCCAAGTCCTCCCAGCACCAACATCTCCAAGTCCTCCAGGTTTACTCTTAAGAAAGAGAAAAGCCTCCGAGCTCCGAAACAGGGTACTGGCTGACACCCCCCCCCTCTACTCTTCCCCCAATCGGTGGCCCTGCTCCCAGGTATGCCCTTCGAACAACCTAGTGGGGAGGGGGGGAAGGGGGATAGGGGGAATGGTTTTGTGGTTCGTGGGCAAATCTTTCAAACCGTGTGCAAATATATTCTTTTAAAAAATATCTTGTTCGCGCATGTGCGTAGTACCGTCAAATTCAGTCAGTCAGTCAGTCAACCAGCCAGTCAGTCAGTCAGTCAGCCAGCCAGTCAGCCAGTCAGTCAGTCAGTCAGTCAGTCAATCAGCCAGTCAGTCAGTCAGTCAGCCAGTCAGTCAGTCAGTCAGTCAGTTGCGTGTCCATTGCGGAACTTTGCCTCTCTAACAGCTCTCCTGTAGGCCTCTAGGTTGTAAGCAAGATGCCCTGCTGCTGATGCGTCATTTCGCAGATTTTCAGCGAAGTCTTGCAGCCGTCTTCGCCTTGGTCTTCCTCTCTTTCTTTTTTTTCCTTTTATGTACCCTTCCAAGACGGTCTTCTCTAGACTATCATGACGTTTAATGTGTCCAAAATATTTAAGTTTTCTCTCTCTAATCCTCTTTACTAGCCAGCATTCTTCAATAATAATTTCTTGTAGTATGGATGTATTTTTTTGTGGCCATGATATTTGAAGAACTCTTCTGTAGCATTTACATTCAAAGGCATGTATGTGTTTCTCAGTAACGTCAAATTACAGAGTATAATTGAAAGTTCTCCTAGAAATAAGAATGCGAAAATCAAAAGAAATCAGGAAAACAAACTCATATAGCGCTATCACGGGGTTCTTTTTTTTCAGCCCTACTATAGCACATACAAAATTAGAAATTTAAAAAAAATCACTTTAAAAGAAAATTATGTAAGTAATTTTTTATGCACTACATATACAATTTCGTGCACAGCAGCTTAGAGGGAAGAAGATCATTGAAAATATTATAACAACAGGAAAAATAGAAGGAAGAAAATCAAGAGGAAGACCAAGAGAAATGATACTGGACAGTCTGACGGGATGGTGTGAGAGGAGATCACCAAGTAAGCTGGTGGCCTGCATGAAGGATCGGGTACTCTGGAGAAGCATAATAGCCAACGCTAGTCGGTACGGCACCTGATGATGATGATGAGCTTAGAGGTAGCAGTTGTAGAGGGATTTGAGAGAGGCCCTGGGTCGTGAATGCCAGAGTTTATCAGCTGTTTTTTTTAATAACATGGCTGACAGGGCTGAAGACAATACTAGAACATTCGCACCCCCTCCCTCCCCCCAATCTTACCGACATTTCTCGCTGTTTGTTCATTATGGATCCGATATTTCTTCTTATATCAGAGGGCATAACCTGGGTACTCTGGAGAAGCATAATAGCCAACGCCAGTCGGCACGGCACATGATGATGATCAGAGGGCAGAGTACTGTACTGTCCTTGCCTGTCCTTGGTTCTTGGGGTCGTCACTCTTCTCTTTTTTCCCTTTTAAAAACGTCTTTTTTTAACCACTATCATCGTGTCTTTTCTCATTAAAACGTCTTTTGGTCATTACCAGCGTGTCTTTTCTCACTAAAAACGTCTTTTAGCCACTATCAGAGTCTCTTTTCTCACTAAAAACGTCTTTTAGCCACTATCAGACTCTCTTTTCTCACTAAAAACGTCTTTTAGCCACTATCAGAGTCTCTTTTCTCACTAAAAACGTCTTTTAGCCACTATCAGAATCTCTTTTCTCACCAAAAATGTCTTTCAGCCATTATAATCGTGTCTTTTCTCACTAAAACATATTTTGGCCACTATCAGAGTCTTTTCTCACTAAAAACGTCTTTTAACCGCTACCATGGCCTCTTTTCTCACTAAAAAATGTTTTAGCCACTACCAGCGTCTCTTTTCTCACCAAAAAACGTCTTTTAGCCACCAGCAGTGTTTTTTTTCCTAAAAACGTCATTTTTTCACTAACAGCGTCTTTTTTTTTAGTAAACACGTCTTTCCTCCCCATAAACAACGTCCTTGTTAAAACATCTTTTGAATTAATGAAAGAGTGTTAAAAAATGTAAGACTCGCTTAGGAGAACTTTAACGGGTGCTGGGCCTGAAAGACTATCAGGAGATTAAGACGTGTGTCTGTGAAGTGTTTATGTGGTTAGACAATGTGAAGTTTGGTGAATTCTTTCTTTCTCTCTTTCTTTCTTTGTTTTATTTCTTTCTTTTCTTTCTTTGTTTTCTTTCTTTCTTATCTTTCTTTCTTTTCTTTATTTACTTTCTTTTCTTTCTTTCTTTCTTTCTTTTCTTTCTTTCTTTCTTTTCTTACTTTCTTTCTTTCTGTTCTTTCCTTCCTTTCTTTTCTTTCTTTCTTTCTTTCTTTTTTCTTTCTTTTTTTCGTTCTTTTTTCTTTCTTTCTTTCTTTCTTTCTTTCTTTTGTTTGTTTGTTTTCTTTCTTTCTTTTCTTATTTTCTTTCTTTCTTTCTTTCTTCTTCTTTCTTTCATTCATCTTTCTTCTGGAACTACTGACATCATGATGATCGGTTGGGGGGGGGGATAATATGCATCGTGTCGGATAAGAAGTGGGTTACATGCATTGGGTTTTTTTTTTGCTTCTGGAGCCTCTGGGCATCAAGTTCATCGGCAGGCTCCACGACCTAGGGGTGTGGGGGCGGGTGGGGGTCGGGGGGAATTTCATGAAGCCCTACCCCCCTGTTAACAAGGCGTAAAGAACTGCAAGAGCGTGCTACAAGGAGCACCACTAAGGGGGCCCTGGGGGGGGGGTGGGTAGAGTTTTGGCCAGCCTTGACCGATAACAGCCGGGGCCATCGCTCTTAACACAAACAACTGTTCTCACTTTAAAGCAGGGGACATAACTCTAAACACCGTCAAAGTTCTTCAATCCTTTTCAAGATTGTATAGAGACATAACGTAGGAACAGATTTATTACTTAACGAGCACACAGGTCGTGACCTTTCGGTGTGAGCCTTAATCATGCAAAAACACACACACACATACACAGGACGAAGAAATAGAAAATATTTTTTAAAATTCTATTTTTTACCATTCCTATTTTTTAAGAGTTTATTTCCGTTCAACAAGTAACAATTACAATGGCGGTTGAAATGATGTGAAATGGTGATGATTGCCCGAGAGATGTGATAATGAAATGGTGGGCTTTTACAGATCATGAGATAATAGTGATTTCGTATCATAAAGTAATAAATTTATACATGAATTGTAGATTTTTGGCAAAGAAAAGGATTACATAATATTCAATAAGGTAGATAGAGGTGTATGGTGCAGTTTTACAAAGTGATGGAGGGAGTGAGTAAGGTGAAAAAAAAAACAAGTAGAATGTATGAGAATGTATAAATGAAAAACATACAACATCCGATATTTCGACGTGAGCCTTATTCGAGGATACATACAAAACAAGACAAAAACATCTTTTGTCTTGTTTTGTATGTATCCTCGAATAAGGCTCACGTCGAAATATCGGATGTTGTATGTTTTTCATTTATACATTCTCATACATTCTACTTGTTTTTTTTTCACCTTACTCACTCCCTCCATCACTTTGTAAAACTGCACCATACACCTCTATCTACCTTATTTATTTTAACCAGTTTTACTGCAGTCGCCATCCCTTTTATCTGTTACATAAAATTCAACGACGCTCTCTCTCTCTCTCTCTCTCTCTCTCTCTCTCTCGTTCTCTCTCTCTCTTTCTTCCTATTTTTCTTAAACATAGCATTCATGTGAATGTATATTTTATATTCTCTCTCTATTTATTTTTCCTGTGTGCTTTTGTATGATTAAGGCTCACGCCGGAACGTCACAACTATGTACTCGTTAAGTAATAAAGTTGTTCCTACTTTTTTTCCTTAGTTTATACATTTTGTACTCACAGCTCTACTTTTGTGGCCCTGTGTATAGCTTATACACGTAGTTTTATATACAGTGCGTTCGGAAATAACTGTGCACTAACCCAGTATCGATTCCGGTATCGTAGTGATATCTTAATGACTGCGGCAGGTAGATGTGGCTAGATACCGCAGACATTAAGATACCACTACGATACCGGAAACGATACTGGGTTAGTGCACAGTTACTTATGGAACACCCTGTACTTATACACTAATTATTGCGTGTATAGTTTATATACTTAGTTTTATATACTTATACACTAATTATTGCGTGTATAGTTTATATACTTAGTTTTATATACTTACACAGTAATTATTGCGTGTATAGTTTAAAAAATTAGTTTTATATACTTATACACTAATTATTGCGTGTATAGTTTATATACTTAGTTTTATATACTTACACAGTAATTATTGCGTGTATAGTTTAAAAAATTAGTTTTATATACTTATACACTAATTATTGCATGTATAGTTTATATACTTAGTTTTATATACTTATACACGAATTATTGGGTGTATAGTTTATATACGCAGTTTTATATACTTATACACCAATTACTCGTGTGCTACTCTTTCCTTTTCATTCATTAAAAAACCCAACAGAGTAGTTTCCCTTTTAAAAGTGATTATTATAATCCCCTTCTTTTCAGGCTCTCTACCTTATTTCCGCATTTACTATTTCCCAGGCCAGGGGGTTATGTGTTATTAAGAGACTCGTGAAGAATTAAGACACCGCTGACGACAGACGAGAATTAGAGTAAAGAGGACTAAGCGCCATCTCCTTGCTCTATTATTTTCTACATTATGTAGAGGTGGGGGGGGGGAAGTCTCTCTTTGCAGCCCCTTGTATGTTATTGTCCTGTCAGTATTCAAGGTACTTCTATCTATCTACCTACTTAACCACCCACCCACCCACCATCCATCCATCCATCCATCCATCCATCCATCTACCTATCTACATATCTATCTATCTATCTATCTATCTATCTATCTATCTATCTATCTATCTATCTATCTATCTATCTATCTATCTATCTATCTATCTATCTTGCTTCCACTCTGTCGTGCTCCCTCCGTCTTGGTCCCCTCTATCTTCTTCCTTTATCTCTTTCTTTTGTTCCCCCCTATCTCTTTGTCTCTCTCCCCTTCTATCTTACTCCTTTCTCTCTGTCTCGCCGTCCCTTCTCTCTTGGTCCCCTCTCTCTTTTTTGCTCCTCTCTCTCTCTTGCTCCCTCCCTCTCTCTTGCTCCCTCCTCTCTCTCTTTCTCTCTCTCTCTCTCTCTCTCTTTGCTCCTCCTTTCCGCTCTATCTCCACGGCCTACCTTTTATTCTGTGGTAAAATTCTCCCGGACAAAGTATCCTCATTCTTTTTTATTCTATCATATCTGCGTGTCATACCTGTGTATCTGTCCATCCATGTATCTGTCCATCTATGTATTTGTCTACCTGTGTATTTGTCCATCTATGTATTTGTCTACCTGTGTATCTGTCCATCTATGTATTTGTCTACCTGTGTATCTGTCCATCTATGTATCTGTCTACCTGTTTATCTGTCCATCTATGTATTTGTCTACCCGTGTATCTGTCTACCTGTGCATCTATCTACGTGTGTATCTGCCTACGTGTGTATCTGTCTACGTGTGTATCTGCCTACGTGTGTATCTGTCTATATGTGCATCTCTCCGTAATAAGTCTGTCAATATAGCAGTCCCTTTGTCTGTTTGAATATGTGTATGCCTCTTTATATCAGTCCGCTTGTCCGCTTGTACATTTGTTCCTATCTATGCTTGTCCTTTTGTATATTTGTTCCTATCTATGCTTGTCCTTTTGTATATTTGTTCCTATCTATGCTTGTCCTTTTGTATATTTGTTCCTATCTATGCTTGTCCTTTTGTATATTTGTTCCTATCTATGCTTATGCGTTTGTATATTCGTTCCTATCTATGTTTATCCGTTTGCATATTTGTTCCTATCTATGCTTGTCCGTTTGTATATTTGTTCATATCTATGCTTGTCCGTTTGTATATTTGTTCATATCAGTTCTTGTCCGTTTGTTCCTATCTATGCTTGCCTATTTGTAAATGGCAAAAGACAGTCAGTCACTCACTTGCATGTCCTAAAATAGTATGTGCCAGGACACGGGACCGGGTGAAATGGTATCTCTTCGTGCTACTGGATCCTCTTTTATCTTTCCTCTTTGCACAACAAGGTGAGGTTGGGAGTTTTGTTTCAGGTCATGGTTTGCTGAATGATGCTGGGTTAGCTGTCCTCCGCTGAGCCCAGCTGTACTCCACAACCAGGCTCTTATCCAGCCACACCTTGGCATTATCCAGCCACACCTTGGCATTATCCAGCCACACCTTGGCATTATCCACCCACACCTTGGCATTATCCACCCACACCTTGGCATTATCCAGCCACACCTTGGCATTATCCAGCCACGCCTTGGCATTATCCACCCACACCTTGGGATTATCCACCCACACTCTGGCAACAACAGGCACAGATCTCAAGCAAGTCCTGGGTATCACGCAGACAATGAGGTTTGTTGGTGAATGTGGCGAAGATGCAGATGATAATTTGACAGCCGGCAGATTGCCTCTGCCACATATGGCCTGTCCTTTCATCCACCAGAGCCTCCAGTAACCATATAACATCCATGTTCGCGACAGCGACATCCATTTTCACCACAGAACGTTACAAAAAAGCATCCTCTCCGTTACACATCCAACCGTAGACTAAACTCGCTCAGCCTTTTCTCCCACAATTCCCACCCTGTCTCGGGTTGCGCAGTCCACGTGCCGGCCTCTGCCGAGCACGGGAAAGTTCACAACAATGCTCTTTCTGAAAACACAGCAGTTATCTCACATATACTGTTACAGATCTCTCCCCCCCCTCCCTTACTGCAGAGAGACACCATCACAGTTCTCAGACAACACACTCATCCATACCTTATTCCAATAGAACACTCATAATTTCCAGCATTTCAGCTAAATACATCTTATGACATCCATCAAAAACAGTAGGGCATCAAGCCAATAAAGATAATACATGACATGCATAATCAATACCTTATGACAGACATCTGCAAACTACACACTATCAAAAACACCAAGATATGCCACACTGTCTCAAAGTGACATATACATAAAAAATATGACAGAATATATCAACACTAAGCGTGTCCAAACATCAGATTATGACACAACATGTTAATAACGCAGTGTGTTACCCATCTAAAAATACGACACGTCATCTTCACAGTAAGTGTGTCACAACATCCAAATGCATACAAGGTCAAGGCAATAAGACAAAAGTGACACATCTCTGGCTAAGCGCTCTGGAAACCACCTGGAAAAAAAATCTCAGCTCGGCTTTCAAATAGCCCATATATAGCCTGAATATTGCATAACTTAGCTATACGCACAATATGCATTTCAGTAGTGCAATAGTGCTCTAAACAAAATACAACACAATCTGAAAACAGTTGTTCATAAACTGTAGACTATATACAAATGAACACACAGTCAAGCATTCCCCCCCCCCAAAAAAAAATGCATGGTGAAATAACAATCATTTTCAAAAACAAGTACGCAAGCGAAAGACATTGCTATGAGACAAAACCTAACAATTTGCTATGAGACAAAACCTAACAATTTGCTATGAGACAAAACCTAACAATTTGCTATGAGACAAAAACTAACAATTTGCTATGAGACAAAACCTAACAATTTGCTATGAGACAAAAACTAACAATTTGCTATGGGACAAAAACTAACAATTTGCTATGAGACAAAACCTAACAATTTGCTATGAGACAAAAACTAACAATTTGCTATGAGACAAAACCTAACAATTTGCTATGAGACAAAAACTAACAATTTGCTATGAGACAAAAACTAACAATTTGCTATGAGACAAAAACTAACAATTTGCTATGAGACAAAAACTAACAACAATCTCAGTACCGCCCAAATAAAACAAAGGAGGGTCAATAGGTCAACTAATCAGCTTTGTTCACAGTCATACACACCAACTAGCTGGCCACCATGTGAAACACAACACAGCCACATCTCTCTCTCTCTCTCTCTCTCTCTCTGAACCTTAAGTGCCCAGGGCACATGGGGTTTCCGCAAGGGTTTTCCACAAATGCCTGTCCTTTGCCTTTTTTTTCTGCTTTTGCCAAGGTGAGCCTTCTATTGCTCAACATCCTTTCTGTTGTTCTTCTCCATGTCTCTTTTGGTCTACCCTTATTTCTGTTCCCCTGTGGTGTCCATCTCTCTCTCTCTCTCTCTGAACCATAAGTGCCCAAGGCACATGGGGCTTCCACAAGGGTTTTCCACAAATCCCTGTCCTTTGCCTTTTTTTTTCAGCTCTTGCCCAGGTGAGCCCTTTATTGCTCAACATCCTTTCTTTTGTTCTTCTCCGTGCCTCTTTTGGTCTACCCTTACTTCTGTCGCATGGGTGCACCCAAAACATTACAAACACTAAAAGCACGGAGCTACTACACGGACCAAAACATCCCTTCAAACCACTCACGGGAAATAAAAAGCCTCGAGTACTACACATAGGACAGCGCGAGTGCCAATATTCGATTCAATACAATACAATTTTTTAAAAAACTCAGCCTGGCCAAACATATCAAGACTCAAAAGGCCACGTTACATACCAACAATAAAGTTACATAAAATCTGTTTACACAAACAAAAAACACACACATAAAACCACGTCAACTCCCCGAATATAAGTATCATATACACATTTAAACACCATTACCATACTGAAACGACAATGTCAAAAGAAATAAACACACACACACACATATCTAGCACGCTCAAGGTAATACCACACAGTTACACTCACACAAAAGTGTATGCCTGCCGCCAGTGGCATTCACAAAAAAATATGCAGCTCAGCATAAATACAGCTAAGCTAAAATCCAGCTCAGCCTAGATACACAACAAGAAGGCCAAAACCCCAATAACATGAACAATAGGAAATCAATACAAGAATTACATGTAAGTGCTGGAGCCGAAAAATACACATGCCAACACGTACTCTATACAAACTTGCACATCCTCTTGTGACCCCCCCCCCCAAAAAAAAGAAACAATCATACGTACGAAAAAAGATAAAGCAGTACCCCCAACAGATTACTTAAACATAACCAGGGTAACAGAACATAACAATCCACCTACAATACCATATTCTAAGTATAAACAAACCATCCTGCTTGATACACGTTTTATTCAAGAGTAATTCCATAAGGTCATTTACACATCAGGAGGAAGACATACACCAGGTCCTGCAAATACTTCCAAGAATTGTCTGTCGCACCAGGACGAAGACATACATCAGGTCATGCAAATACTTCTAAGAATTGTCTGTCACACCAGGACGAAGACATACACCAGGTCCTGCAAATACTTCCAATTGTCTGTCGCACCAGGACGAAGACATACACCAGGTCCTGCAAATACTTCCAAGAATTGTCTGTCACACCAATTTAGTCCTACACAAGTACTCCAGCCTCGAAGCAGAACACAGTTCCGACACATTCTGAGGAAAAAACGAACAATGATATAAAGTTTCAGGAGAACACATCATACAACACAACCGTCCATGACAGGAACCAACAGTAGAGCCTGAGATAAGCCCCCTCTCACAGAACAGCAGGAGAGCCAAGGAGTGGCCTCTCCAGTATACAGGGAAGCCAGAGAGCCAAGGTTGCTCCCCTCCAGATACAGGAACCGGAGAGCCAGGGAGTGGCCTCTCCAGGATACAGGGAAGCAAGAGAACCAAGGTTGGCCCCCCTCCAAATACAGGAAACTGAGAACCAGGGAGTGGCCCCTCCAGGATACAGGGAAGCCAGAGAGCCGAGGTTGCCTCCCCCTTCCCCTTTTCCAGATACAGGAACCGGAGATCCCAGGTGACAGCCTACGACATTAAGACACTCTCACGTTGACATTGTACGGCACTTGAGTCTTGCTCTCGACGGACAACATACGACGACACATATGGTTGACCTCCGTGGACGACACAGGCACATCAACGGTCTCTCTCAAACGACGATGAACAAGAACGCCGCCCACGCCTTTTCTCTGTGCTTACAGTTCTTGTAGACGAAATTGAACAAAACTGTTGAGAAAACATGGGCAGGGGCGTGTCTTCCCTCAGAGTCTGGGCAGCTTTATTCCGTACCACAGACACAGTGCGACCCATTCGCCGACAGAAGCTGTATGTTGCCAAAGAGGGCACGAGTTAAAGTAGTATTTGCCGGGACACGGGACCAGTTGAAATTGTATCTCTTCCTTTTCGTTCTGCTGGTTCCTCTTTTATATTTCATCTTTCATCTTTATACAATAGATAAGGTTGTCGAGAACGGGAAAGTTCACAACAATGCCCTTTCTGAAAACACAGCAGTTATCTCACATACACTGTTACAGCCCCTTGCGGAACTTTGCCTCCCTAACAGCTCTCCTGTAGGCCTCTCAGTTGTAAACAAGATGGCCTGCCGCTGATGCATCTATTTGCAGATTATCAACGATGTCTTGCAGCCATCTTCGCCTTGGTCTTCCTCTCTTTCTTTCTCATATTATGTACCCTTCCAATGTGGTCTTCTCTAGATTATCATGACGTTTAATATGTTCAAAATATTTAAGTTTTCTCTGTTTAATCCTCTTTACTAGCCAGCCTTCTTCAATATGAAGTTCTTGTAGTATGGATATATTTGTTCTTTTTTGTGTCCATGATATTTGAAGAACTCTTCTGTAGCATTTACATTCAAAGGCATTTATGTGTTTCTCAGCTGTTTTGTTAAGTGTCCAGGTCTCACAGGCATATGTTGCGATGGGAAAGACGCATGCCCCTAAAAATCTTATTTTTGTTGTTCAAAAGATAGAGAGATCGAATAAGACAGACATACCTAGATGGCCTGGGTGCCTGGGCTGGTGAGAAAACACCAACTGAATTGACTCGAGTCATGGAGGATCGAGAGAGATGGAGAGAGATTGCCGCCTACGTCTATCGGCATAGCACTGATCTGATCTGATGTGATCTGTGCTTGACTGTATATGTCTGTTTGTATGTTTGTCCGTCGGTATATCCGTCCGTGTATCCGTCTGTTCTAATTTGTATATCTGTCTGTATGTATGTTATATATCTGTCCTTTTATTTGTATGCTTAACTGTTTGACATCTATCCTTATGTTTGCCTGTATGTCTGTATATCTGTCTTTCTGTCTGCATGTATGTCTGTATATCTGTCTTTCTGTCTGCATGTATGTCTGTCCTTCTGTCTGCCTGTATGTCTGTATATCTGTTCTTCTATCTGCATGTATGTCTGTATATCTGTCCTTCTATCTGCCTATATGCCTATATACCTGTCCTTCTGTCTGCCTGTATGTCTGTATATCTGTCCTTCTGTTTGCATGTATGTCTGTATATCTTTACTTCTGTCTGCATGTATGTCTGTATATCTGTACTTCTGTCTGCCTGTATGTCTGTATATCTGTTCTTCTATCTGCATGTATGTCTGTATATCTGTCCTTCTGTCTGCCTGTATATCTGTCCTTCTGTCTGCCTGTATGTCTGTATATCTGTCCTTCTGTTTGCATGTATGTCTGTATATCTTTACTTCTGTCTGCATGTATGTCTGTATATCTATCCTTCTGTCTGCCTGTATGTCTGTATATCTGTCCTTCTGTCTGCATGTATGTCTGTATACCTGTCCTTCTGTTGGCATGTATGTCTGTATATCCTTATGTATGTCTGTATATCTGTCCTTCTGTCTGCCTGTATATCTGTCCTTCTGTCTGCCTGTATGTCTGTATATCTGTTCTTCTGTCTACTTGTATGTCTGTATATATGTCTTTCTGTCTGCCTGTATGTCTGTATATCTGTTCTTCTGTCTACCTGTATGTCTGTATATCTGTTCTTCTGTCTACCTGTATGTCTGTATATCTGTCCTTCTGTCTGCATGTATGTCTGTATATCTGTCCTGTCTGCCTGTATGTCTGTATATCTGTCCTTCTGTCTGCCTGTATGTCTGTATATCTGTCCTTCTGTCTGCCTGTATGTCTGTATATCTGTCCTTCTGTCTGCCTGTATGTCTGTATATCTGTCCTTCTGTCTGTCTGTATGTCTGTCTGTTTACAATTCCTTGTCTAATCTGTCATATCTTTACACGTAAGTTCAGAGGGTCAAGACGCCGTCCGATGTGATAACCAGCGACCCATAACTGACATGCTAGCGTCAGGGCTAGCGAACCATGGCTGGCCAAGACCCTGTCTCACCTTTCCGCCGGTACCCACAATAGCAGGCCAAGCCTGGCTAACGAGATAGGGATCGCCATAGCACCTCCCGGGGGGTGGAGACTGCTAAAGAAGCATTCCAGACCCCCTGATGTTTAGCTTCACTTAACTACTGAAAAAAATAGCGGCCCTAACCCGCTCCCAGCCCTACATGCAGTACTGTGCCTCAAGTATCAACATCTTCCCGGCATCGACAGCAAAAAGCATCAGCCCGAAGTTCCTAGATGAGGAAGAAGAAGAAGAAAGCATGTAATTGATGCAGTACAGAAACCTGCAAACTCAAAACGTCTGTGAACGTTTCCCGTCAGACCTTGCACGCTTTCAGCACAAACTACAACCAGCTGTGCCAGGAAATTTCCGCAGGAAGAAGCACAGATTGCCAGTTTGTCTAGGGTTGTGTAATATTTTAGAAAACATCAACTTTCCAGACTGTTTTTTTAGCGATGCGTCCGCCACGAAACAAAAAAAAAGTATTCCTCGTTTTAAAATACGTCCAGCTTTGAATGGGTGATGGCCATAAATGGGAACATACGACGCGGAAAACAAGATAAATGTATAATATGCTAATTTTGTTAATTAGAATTCGTTGCCGTGTCCGTTTTTAAATTTGACACGTGATCTCACATACACACTAGACAAATTACATAAGACGTGAATATTTTCTTTGTTATGTCAATACGCAGACAGTTTGTGCTGTGTACATCTTTGTGGTGTGCTACTAGAGGGGCATTGTGTTAAGGGTCTGTTAGCACTTTCTTGCAACCAGTTTCTTGTCATCAGTGTTATACTCACGTCTCTCTCTCTCTCCCTCTCTCTCTCTCTTCTTTCTCTCTCTCATCCCCTCAGATTAACAGTTTTCAGAATTCAGAATTCGGCATCACTTCTTTCAGAATAGTCTCATATATATGTGCTCCGTCGCATACCCAACATTTACTAGCGGGTTTGATTACTTCTCTCTCTCTCTTTCTCTCTCTCTCTCTTTCTCTCTCTCTTTCTCTCTCTCTCTTTCTCTCTCTCTCTTTCTCTCTCTCTTTCTCTCTCTCTCTCTTTCTCTCTCTCTCTTTCTCTCTCTTTCTCTCTCTCTTTCTCTCTCTTTCTCTCTCTTTTTCTCTCTTTCTCTCTCTCTCTCTTTCCCTCTCTCTCTTTCTCTCTCTCTTTCTCTCTCTCTCTTTCTCTCTCTCTCTTTCTGTCTCTCTCTCTCTTTCCTTCTCTCTCTCATCCCCTCAGATTAACAGTTTTCAGAATTCAGAATTCGGCATCACTTCATTCAGAATAGTCTCATATATATGTGCTCCGTCGCATACCCAACATTTACTAGCGGGTTTGATTACTTCTCTCTCTCTCTCTCTCTCTCTCAACCTTAAGTGCCTAAGGCAACCCTTCCGCGGGGGTTTTCCACAAACGCCTGCCCTTTACCTTTTTTCCGCGCTTGCCTAGGTGAGCCCTCTATTGCTCAACATCCTCTTTGTTGTTCTTCTCCAGGTATCTTCTTGTCTGCCCTTACTTCTGCTCCCCTGTGGTGTCCATCTTAGTGCTATTTTTGGTAATGAGTTGTCAGTCATTCGGAGCACATGTCCCAACCATCCCCAGCGTCTTTCCTCAATAATTGCTTTAAGTGGCTTCATCTTCATTTCTGCCAATAAGATGTTATTTCTTATGGTGTTTGGCCAAAATATTCTTGTAATTCTTCGTAAACATTTAGTCCGGAAAGAATTCAACTTGTTTTCTATGGTTTTGGTGATTTTCCAGCATTCACTTCCATAGAGTACTACACTTAGAACATTACTCTTAAATATCCTGATTTTCGTATTCATGTTTAGTTTTTTTTTTTTAGATTTCCATATAGTCTGCAGCACTGCAAAAGCCTGGTTTGCTCTAGTAAGTCTGCTGTTGATGTCCTGTGTGCTGTCTCCATTTTCTACTACTCTGTTACCAAGATATACAAATTCATTGACCTCCTCCACTAACTTGCTATCTACTCTGAGTACATTTCTGTTGTTCACATTTTGCTTCATTAACTTTGTCTTTCCTACGTGATCTTTAGTTCTATGTTGTTTGCATTCTGAGTTAGCTTGTTTATTTTATCTTGCATATCTTTGTGGCTGCTTAATAGTAGACAAATGTCGTCCGCAAAGTCAAGGTCCTCCAGCGCTATGTCAAGGGTCCATTGTAATCCTCTGCCTGGCCTACATATGGCTCCTGTCAAATGTTGGTTGCTCTTTGTACGTTTCTTCCAGTCTCAGTCAGTCAGTCATTTGCATGTCCCTTGCGGAACTTTGCCTCCCTAACAGCACTCTTGTAGGCCTCTCGGTTGTAACCAAGATGGTCTGCTGCTGATGCATCCATCTTCGCCTTGGTCTTCCTCTCTTTCTATTTTCCTATTATGTTCCCTTCCAAGACTGTTTTCTCTAAATTATCATGACGTTTAATATGTCTAACATATTTCAGTTTTCTCTGTTTAATCCTCTTTACTAGCCAGCCTTCTTCAATATTAAGTTCTTGTAGTATGGGTATATTTGTTCTTTTTTGTGTCCATGATATTTGAAGGACTCTTCTGTACGATTTTTTTCGAGGTCTAATCCTAAAAAAAATGTATTCTCTTACTTTACATCTACATTCAAAGGCATTTAATGTGTTTCTTAGCTGTTTTGTTAAGTGTCCAGATCTCACATGAATATGTTGCGATGGGAAAGATGCATGCTCTTTAAAAATCTTACTTATGTAGTTCTGCCTGTTCCTCTCCACAGATTCTTTACTTGTTTTATTTTCCTGAAGAGAGATAGATGCCCTTCTTTTAATTTCCCTCATTGTATCTCCATTATTAGTTAGAAATGGTCCAGTTTTTCTTCATTGATATATATATATATATGTCAGCTGCCTTATTTGTTTAGTCAGTTGCCATCAATTCAGTTTTCTCTGCATTAAGATAAAGGTTCTGCTCTTCACTGTTCTTAAATAATTTTCTTCCACTTTGTTCAAATTTTCTGCCAGCATTCTTCATCAGTACTAACATCCTCAATCGACTTATATCCACAATGTCTGTCCACACTGTCTCTTCAATCTCCCTCAGGCTGTCTAAGGCTGCCCTCGCAATGTCCTCCTTGTCCGTTCCCAGCCTGCCTCGCATTATAGTCTTTCCAGCCAGTCTATCAGCCAACCCATTTCCATGCACACCCGCATGCCCTGGACGCAAGATCCAAGTTAACTCCTTCACATGGGAGTGTCCCAACCCATTTTCTCACAGGGGAGTGTCCCAACCCATTTTCTCACATGGGAGTGTCCCAACCCGTTCTTTAAGAATAACATTTTCTCAGTCTTCCTTAGCATGCTCCGTGAGTCCGTCACAACAACCCGGTGAGATACATCCTGATCCATCAACTATCCACATGTCGCCGATAGCGCCTCAATCTTCGTGCGCGTGTTGGGTCCAGTGACTGTAAAGACGATCCTTTCGCCACAGTTCTTTCATTTCGATATGCGGGCAAAGACTCATCTACTTTTGCTTTCTTTAGTCGCTGAGCCATCTGTGTATGTTACCATATCAGAAGAGCCACATTGTCCCTAGAGCAGATGCTGAACCTAGAAGTTTAGCTGCACCATGTGCCCAATCCAGGCATTCGCGACCGAGATGTACAACAGCCTGTTATTAGCAGCCGGCATTCGCGACCGAGCTGTACAACAGCCTGTTGTTAGCAGCCGGCATTCACGACCGAGATGTACAACAGCCTGTTGTTAGCAGCCGGCATTCGCGACCGAGATGTACAACAGCCTGTTGTTAGCAGCCGGCATTCGCGACCGAGATGTACAACAGCCTGTTATTAGCAGCCGGCATTCGCGACCGAGCTGTACAACAGCCTGTTGTTAGCAGCCGGCATTCACGACCGAGATGTACAACAGCCTGTTGTTAGCAGCCGGCATTCGCGACCGAGAGTACAACAGCCTGTTGTTAGCAGCCGGCATTCGCGACCGAGATGTACAACAGCTGTTGTTAGCAGCGGCATTCGCGACCGAGATGTACAACTGCCTGTTGTTAGCAGCCGGCATTCATGACCAAGCTGTACAACTGCCTGGTGTTAGCAGCCGGCATTCACGACCGAGATGTACAACAGCCTGTTGTTAGCAGCCGGCATTCACGACCGAGATGTACAACAGCCTGTTGTTAGCAGCCGGCATTCACGACCGAGATGTACAACAGCCTGTTGTTAGCAGCTGAGGGCCTATCCCGTTCAGGCGAAATCTCGTCCAGATCTCGCTCAGATCCCTCTCAACCCTTATTGCATCCTCCGCCTCAGCCATCATGGATCTTCCTCGTTTAATGTGACCCCCGATCCCTAGGAAAATACAACAGTTCAGAATTACCCTTCACCGCACTTCGTCACAACACTGTACTTCATATGGAAGCATCCGGGTCATTTGTAGTCTCGAATCTAAAGCTCACAGTCAAAATTACCACGCGTTCGTTTCCCACAAAAATGGCTCGATGCCAGTTTTTAACGTTTGCAGTGGTTTAAAATGGCACGTTCTAAACAACGAAACAAACATTACGGAAGGCTATTATTATTATTATTATTATTATTATTATTATCAATCAAGTGGCGCGCCGCGTGGCATAGGCGATCATTTCTCTCCACAATTCCCTGTCTTTAGACTTGATTATGAGATCCGCCGGTGACTTTCTTCCTAGCCACACTGACAGCCCATCCAGTAACTTCTCTCTTTGTCTTCCTGTGCCTCTTCTTCCCTCAATTTTTCCAGTTGCGACAATGTGCTCCAATTTTCCTCTTCTCAGACATTGTCCTACAAATGTCGCTTTTCTGCCTCTGATCTTTGCTGTAATTTGCCTTTTAACTCCAGCCTCTCTTAAGACTTCTTCGTTGGTTTTCTTATCTGTCCATGGTACCTTCAACATAATTCTTGTGAACCACATTTCCATGGCCTCCATTTCTCGCTGTACTCTCATATTCATGGACCATGCTTCACGTCCATAAAACAAAATTGGCTCGATGTAACATTTAAGTACTCAGAATCTTGTTTCCATTGATGTGGATCTGTTGCATTTTCTGGAATGCTGACTTGGCCTGAGCACGTCTGCTTTTTATTTCGTTGTTATTAATATTATTATGTAAAGGTAAAATCCCGTTTCCATGCCATTGAGGCACAGGGAGGATACGATCATCGGGACATGAACATGTGATGTGTCAGTATCATAGCTGGCCGCGTGTACCTTCCCAGAATTCTCTGGTACCCTTTCTCATGGGCTGGGTGGATCCCGGGGTCGTTTGTAATGTGGTTGTACCAGAAGGGGAAAAAATCTCTACTGCTGGAACTTGAACACGGTACCACTGGGTTAGTAGACCAATCCTAACCACTCAGCCACCCTGGCATTATAACACTTATTATATTACTATTATATTACTATTATTATATTACTATTATATTACTATTATTATATTACTATTATATTACTATTATTATATTACTATTATATTACTATTATTATATTACTATTATATTACTATTATTATATTACTATTATATTACTATTATTGCTACATCTTACATCCTGCCGTTAAATGTCACAAGGGCTCGCATGGTAGTTCGCCAAGTTTTCCTGTCCTCGGCCAAGCTTTTCAACCTCTTCAAGAGATTTTATGCCCATTAAACTGGCCTCTCTTAACAATGTCCTCTTTAGAGTTTCACGTGGTCAACGTCTTTTTCTTCAGCCTGTTGTGTTCCACTTTACAGCTTGTTTTGGGATTCTCTGAATGTTTTTTCTCATCAGTCAGTCATTTGCATGTCCCTTGCTGAACTTTGCCTCCCTAACAGCTCTCTCCTGTAAGCCTCTCGGTTGTAAGCAAGATGTCCTGCTGCTGATGCATCCATTTGCAGATTATCAACGATGTCTTGCAGATATCTTCGCCTTGGTCTTCTTCTCATCACGTGACCCATATACGTCCATCTCCTTTTCCTGATCCTCCATGAGACAGGTTGTTGACCGCTCGTCTGCTTTATCTCTGCATTGTTCTTGAACTCGTTCTTCTTATGCCGAGTATTTTCATTAGGGATTTGTTTTCAAAGGAGTCTAATTTGTTGTCTATTTCTTCAGTTGTTTTCCTGCTTTCGCGTGCATAAATGAGGGTGGATAAAACATTTGAATTGAATAATCTTAACTTGATTTTTAGAGTTTTTAAAAAGGTTTTTTTAGGTTTTTTTTTAAAACCAGGTATATTTGTTTAAATTCTGATCACTAAAACATAAGGTAATACTGCATCAGGTATATTTGTTTAAATTCTAATCACTAAAACATAAGGTATTACTGTACCAGGTATATTTGTTTAAATTCTAATCACTAAAACATAAGGTATTACTGCATCAGGTATATTTGTTTAAATTCTAATCACTAAAACATAAGGTAATACTGCACCAGGTATATTTGTTTAAATTCTAATCACTAAAACATAAGGTAATACTGCACCAGGTATATTTGTTTAAATTCTAATCACTAAAACATAAGGTAATACTGCACCAGGTATATTTGTTTAAATTCTAATCACTAAAACATAAGGTAATACTGCACCAGGTATATTTGGTTAAATTCTAATCACTAAAACATAAGGTATTACTGTACCAGGTATATTTAATTAGCTTTTGGTGTCAGTCAATGTTTTAAGAAGACTGGGAGTCTGGGCACTGTTAAATGTTAGGTTGTGGCGGGAAGCAGAGTCCATGATTAAATTGATGAATCTTTGGTAATGGTAATCCACAAGCTCTCATTGTCCTGCTGAGAGGATCTGTTTTGACCAATCATGTCATTATCTTGATTAAGAAAAGCCTCATCCGTCTTCCCAGCTTAAGGATGGGAGGAAGGACCTTCAGTGGGTCCATAGGGTCATCACGAGAGCAGCGACGACCCTGGGGGCCAGCTTCAGACTTAGGGAAAGTGGGGTTCGACCTCGTCACCCACCCAGCTCGCCAGCTCCCATGGATGTCACATGGCACTCAATCACGCGGAATCTAGTCCATGTATATCGATGCCGACCTCATTCTCTGTTTTTTTTCCCTTCTAATTTACCATTAATAATAATTCTTAAACACCATCTTTAACCTACATCCCAGAAAGCGTGTTCGCGCATCACGTAGCTCCCTGTGCGGGTCGCAGGGACTAACAATTTGAAAACTACTGATCCTAGAACTCCATTCTTTACGATGATTAGATTACCAAGAAGCAAGGGGCGATAATATGAGGGCTTCTTATCTCCCTTCGTAGTGAGGAGACAACTGAGTCAGTCAGTCCTGGTTTGGATTATTTATAGTCCGTCATAATAAACTCTGACAGTTGTGCCTGGGTTATCACGTCGTTTGTGTCACTCTTTATCAGTGTTCAAAGACATTCTTCTTCTTCTTCTTCTTCTTCTTCTGGCTCATTCTTATTCTTCTTCTTCCTCCTCCTCCCCCTTCTTCTCCTTCTTCTTCTCTTCATCCGCCTCCTCGCTACATCCAGCTTCTTCTTCTTCTTCTTCGTCTTCTTCTTCTTCTTCTTCTTCTTCGTCTTCTTCTTCTGGCTCATTCTTATTCTTCTTCTTCCTCCTCCTCCCCCTTCTTCTTCTCTTCTTCCTCCTACTTCTTCTTCTTCCTCCTCCTCCTCCTCTTCTTCTTCTTATTATTATTTACATTCCTCTCCTCCTTCTTCTTCCTCCTCCTTCCCCTTTCTTCTTCTTCTCTTCTTCTTCATCCTCCTTCTTCTTTCTTCTCTTCCTCCCTCTTCTTCTTCCTCCTCCTCTTCTTCTTCTTCTTCTTATTACTATTATTCACTTCCTCTCCTCCTTCTTCTTCTTCGTCCTCCTCCTTTTCTTCTTCTTCTTATTATTATTCACATTCCTCTCCTCCTCTTTCTTCTTCCTCCTCCTTCCCCCTTCTTCTTCTTCTTCTCTTCTTCTTCATCATTTTTCTTCTTCCTTCTCCTCCTCCCTCTTCTTCTTCCTCCTCCTCTCCCTCTTCTTCTTCTTCGTCTCTTCTTCCTCCTCCTCCTTTTTCTTCTTCTTCTCATCCTCATCCTTCTTCTCTTCTCCTCCTCTTCCTATTCCTAATCTTTCTCCTCCTCCACCTTTTTTTTTCTTCTTCTCATCATCCTCCTCCTTCTCTTCTCCTCCTCTTCCTCTTCCTAATCTTTCTCCTCCTCCACTTTTTTCTTCTTCTTCTCATCATCATCCTCCTCCTCTGCTTCTTCTTCTTCTTTATGTCCAGGTATCTAAACATTTAGACAGTTTGTTTGCATCATCATCATCATCATCATCATCGCCAGGAAAGTTTGCTAACGCGTAGCGTTATTATTAAATCTATCTATCTATCTATCTATCTATCTATCTATCTATCTATCTATCTATCTATCTATCTATCTATCTATCTATCTATCTGTCCGTCCGTCCGTCTCTCTCTCTCTCTCTCTCTCTCTCTCTCTCTCTCTCCTTTCTCTACTGCCTCTTTACTACAAACCAATCTGATTGGTAAAACATCTCGCAAGTCTTCATTTAAACATTTACCACACTCCACCACGCGTGCACTTAGACTCAGCTTCTTGCAAGTCACACCTAAGTGTTCTTTTTTTTTTCTACTATTTTTTTTGCCCATTCTTATTTGTTATATATCACCGATAATAAGTTATATTTCCTCTTCTTTTCTGGTCTCTTTGTCCTCTGTCTGTCTGTGAGTGAGTGAGTGAGTGAGTGAGTGAGTGAGTGAGTGAGTGAGTGAGTGAGTGAGTGAGACAGATATTAAAGTGGAAATCGGGGAAACTTTACAACTGCGTGCTCGTTAATTAATAAAGCTGTTCTTACTTTTATTTGGAACATTTCTAACATTCTGAAAATTGTAAGTGTGTTTCTGCTGAGTTTTGTAACGGGATCTTTGACACAATGTGCTGTCTGATATTTGTCTCCAGTCGTCATTGTACTCTCTTTTGATAAGCACTTTCACTTATTTTAGTGATTACCCCATTCGAAATATCACTTTTTTTTGGGGGGGGGGGGTGGGGGGATGGGGGGTTGTCGTCCCTGCTTTTTGAATGTTTATTATCAGCATTTTCATGGTTTTGTAGTTTCAGTAGTTTCAGTAGTTTCAGCGATTTCACGTTTTTCCCATTTCTTGCTCTTCGGTCGAGCCCTGAGTCGGATCGTATTCTAACTTTTTTCGGATAGTTGACAGAATCAGGCTGTTGTGCCATTTTAACCTGGTTGATGGGTAGTTGGGAGATATGGGCAGCTGGCTGCTTAGAAGTCCATTTCTCGCGTATGTGCCAGGAATGTTAGAAAACCATTGGGGCACACTCCAGGCCTGGACTTGATACTCGTTTACGTGGCAGTCGCTTAAGTACCAGCTCCATAAACTAAGTTCAAAGGTGATTATGTTTTCTGTGTATGGTTGGAAAATAAGATTTTTAAGGGCATGCATCTTTCCCATCGCAACATATGCCTGTGAGACGTGGACACTTAACAAAACAGCTGAGAAATGCCTTTAAATGCTACAGAAGAGTTCTCCAAATATCGTGGACACAAAAAAGAACAGATATATCTATACTACAAGAGCTTAATATTGAAGAAGACTGGCTAGTAAAGATTATTAAAGAGAGAAAACTTAAATATTTTGGACACATTAAACGTCACGATAATTTAGAGAAGACCGTATTGGAAGGACACATAATGGGAAAAAGAAAGCGAGGAAGACCAAAACGAAGATGGCTGCAAGACATCGTTGACGATCTGCATATGGATGCATCAGCAGCAGGCCATCTTGCTCACAACCGAGAGGCATACAGGAGTGCTGTTAGGGAGGCAAAGTTCCGCAAGGGACATGGAAATGAATGAATGAATGGTTGGAATCACCGCCAGTATCAGCTGCTTAAACTAAGTTCAAAGGTGATTCTGTTTTCTGTGTATGCCACAGTAAACTGTTTATTACCCATGTTTGGTTGTGTTACTCTCTTGTGTGGCAGTTTATGTTACGGGCGTCAACCCCGTAACGCTTTTGATTACAACGCCCATGAATTAGTGTTTACATTTTGTGTTGTTCAAGCGAGTGGCTTACCCGAGGAAGTCTGTGAAACGGACAGTATGGGATTTGACATGGGGGTGGGGGAGGGGATGTTAAGCGTGGACTTCTGGGAAATGTGTTAAGTTGTGAGAGAACTTGATGGACGCTTGACCAGCGCGGAGGTTGTGTTTTCCGTTGTCAGCTTTTGGAGTTTTCTATAATATTTTGAAAGCTTGGAACCTTGGTATATTTCGTTCTACCTAGTTTGTTTCCCCTGTGATGTACCGATGAAAAGTTACTACCAGTTCATGGCCAGAGTTATCAGATGGCTGAGCTGAAGCTGTGCGTTTTGACACATCACTCAGTGTGCATATCAGTCGTCAAGTTACCATCATCATCTGGTTCCACACACTAAAAGTCTAGTATGAAGCAACAGTACTGGACTTTGTTATCCGTTGCAGCTCGCAATGCCCTGCCAGAGTATGAAGGATGCCTGGAGCATTTGCCTGAACTGAGATGATCAGTTCAGAGGAGATTGCTAACGCTGAGTAAGATTGCCAACGCTGACAGTCAGCACAAGAAACGGTCACACTCCGTCGTTTTTCCCACTTCATTGTTACGTTGTGAGCAACTTTTTCTTGCATACAAAAATTGTTGCCTATGCTTATCTGGGGGATGTGAAGGTGCTGTCCGATGAGGCAATCAGGGACCCACAGCTGACCAAGACCATGTTCCACCTCTCCGTTGGTACCCCCAATAACAGGCATAGCCTGGCTAACGTGGCTGGGTCGCCATAGTCCCCATGGTGGTGGAGTCTGCTAGAGAAGCATTGCACACCCCCCTCCCCCTGCTTTTTAGCTGTACTCCGACCGCTGCTGGCGAGATTCTTCAGCTGCCGTGCGTGGAGTGGGCTCTTCCCGGCCAATGAAGAAAGGTGCAAATGGGGTTGCCGTGCGGCACCACGGTGGAAAAGGTGAAAGAAAGGAATAAGCGAAGTAAACAGCAGTCAAATCACGGTACCTCTGGTCTGGGGGTCGGCCACGTCCTTAATGCACTCATATCGGGCGAAATGCCTGAACTGTCTTAACCCAGAGATTAAGACACTGCTGGCGAGATTCTTCGGATGCCGCCCGTGGAGCGAAGCTCTTCCCGGCCAAGGAAGAAAATGCGGAAAAGCAATCACAGTTGCTGTGTGGCGCCGATGCAAAAAAAAGTAATGGAAAGGATAAAGTGAAACTTAATCGGTATGTCCAGCAGTATCGCGATGAGAGCTACCCATACCACGGCGCCTCTGCTCTAGAGGTCGGTCATGTCCTAAACACGCACATACTGGGATAATATGCCTAAGCCGGCTGAACCCAGGGGAGGAAGTCATTAGTGGCGAGGATTCGTCCTCCTGGACAAAAGCTCCATCCTGGTCACAACTAGGAAGGGTAGTGGCCACGACCACAAAATGCTGAATTCGGAGACACTGGACCAGGGCAGTCTAGACAGGCAACCACTTCTCACCCGGCGGGGATGTTTGCATATCCTAATCACACTGAGGTTTTCTGGTGAGAAAGTCAAACGCCAGAATGGAGGGGCAAACATCTCTCACCCGGCGGTGATTCACGGGTATCTCAAAACACGTCGAGGTTTTCCGATGAGAAAGTCCAACTCTAGACCAAACTGGTGCAACGAAAACCACAGTGTTACGCAATCCCGCTTCTGAGACCCACGAAGAATACAGGCTCAAGCCGTGCGATACTCTGAACCTCTTGTGGTCCTCTCGGGGACCTCGTGTCCCTTTGGGGACCACACGGGGGACCACGGGACCTATAGAGGACCACAGGGGTAAATTCAGTAGGATCACAGGGCGGTCTTGGTGGTAGAAGCGAACGAAGAAGAAGAAGCTGTACTCCGGGACTAAAAAATAACTGTAATAACCCGTTCCCACGCCGATACGATTGCTGTACCTCAACACCTTCACAGCATCGGCTGCAAAGAACACCAGCTAGCAGTTACAGGAAGATAATACAAGTTGTCACCATTTCGTTGTATCATTATACAACAGCTGGGTTGTGAGTCCATGACAGCTGACGCTGCTGTGGAGATCCTGTAACCAGCGTTACGTTTGATACTAGAAGGTGTGTGTAAATCATCGAGCAGACTTGTTAGTAGGTTCCATCACCTTGTAGAACTATGAGAATGTCGTATATTTGGCAGCTAAGCATAATAAAAACGCGGACCGCTAGAAGGTACATTAGTTTTTTGATCGGTTAAAGTTCGGCGGCCGTACTGATAGTTCTAACTCTCAAATACTTTCACATCTTTCTCCGATACAGTTCGGCAGCTGTAATGATAGTTCTAACTCTCAGGAACTATCTCATCTTTCTCCGATACATTTCGGCAGCCGTAATGATGGTTCCAACTCTCAGGAACTTTCACATCTTTCTCCGATACATTTCGGCGGCCCTAGCGATAGTTCTCCGCTGCTACATATGATTGCGACAATGAAGACTAAACGGAAGTAGAGTCTCCTCAGAGAAAAAAAAATAACACATTAATACATAGTTATTATTATTACATTATCACGAACACAGACATGAATGTTTACATTCTTCAAAAGCGGAAATAACTGTAATGGAAAGCGGAGGCTGAGAGAGACATGTTTGGACAGGGTGCACAAAGTTCTTGCAATTTCCATATGCAGTGTCGCCCCGAGAGAAATCATAGATATGTCAAAATTTAGAAAAGAAGACAAAATTGTCCTGAGACGAGCAAAATGGAACCTCTGAGTGAGGTTCCTTGGTTTCTGACAAGAATTTCGCCATAATTCTTCCGGAGGCCATTTTTTTTTTTCTGATCTCGTTTTCGATACGTGAATTCTCGAGATTAAGCCAAATCCTGGCATATGCCTGTCTTGTCGCAAGATCTAACCGTTGCCAGATTGTCCATCTTGACCTTCTGGCCACCAGCCCGAGCCAAATCTTGTGTTAAATCAGACGTGTTTCAGCAAAGCGAAGGCTGTTTTATAAAGTGTTTATTAATTTGCGTATGTGCTTTGGTCTCGAATATTTCTGTTTTCTTCAGAAACAGCGTGAATAACACATAATCTCAAAGCACATCGCTTCTTCTCATTATTTTTTTCTTTCTCTTCTCTAGTCCAGATCGCCAGCTTGAAAAGCGTAAGTCTTGACTAGGAAGAAAAGAAACTCCTCTCATGCTTCTTTCATCGTTTTTCCTTTTGAAAAACGTGAACGGACTCTGAACTACTTTGTGGCCTTTGTGCGTATGTAGATATGAGTGTGCGAGCAACGGCTGGGTTTTTCCCTGTATCATTACGCCAGAGTTCTTTCGCCAGCCGAATCGATATCTGAATATCGAGTGTTTAGTTTTGCTGCTTTAAAAAAAGTAATAATGGCTGAGATTTATTGATCGATTAATTCATGAATTAATGTGTCTTAAGATCACTATTTCAGTCAGGACATTCCAATATCTGCTCCGCCGCCCGTTCCAGTAGCCAGTGGAAGGTGTGATTACAAATTGCCCCGGTCACGCGTGGATTGTGGGTTCGTCAACTCCGTCCATAGAGGGAACTTATCCCTCCCCCCTCCCCCGTATTGCTTCACTCACAGTTCCTTCATTCTGCGGATGTAGGGTTTGTTTTCTCATTCCATCTCATCCTCCCTGCGTAGTTTGTCTGTAACAGTCTTCAAGATGTCTGACTTGTTCAGTTTTGGCACATCTAGCATGTGAGGGGGAGGGTGGGGTGGGCATCCCAGCCGCACTGTCGGCCCCTCTCACTGCTGTGTGTGTGGGGGGGGGGCATCCCACCCGCACTGTCGGCCCCTCTCACAGCTGTATGTGTGGGGGGGCATCCCACCCATACTGTCGGCCCCTCTCACAGCTGTGTGTGTGGGGGGCATCCCACCCACACTGTCGGCCCCTCTCACAGCTGTGTGTGTGTGTGGGCATCCCACCCGCACTGTCGGCCCCTCTCACAGCTGTGTGTGTGTGGGGGCATCCCACCCGCACTGTCGCCCCCTCTCACTGCTGTCTGTGTGTGTGTGTGGGCATCCCACCCGCACTGTCGGCCCCTCTCACTGCTGTCTGTGTGTGTGTGTGGGCATCCCACCCGCACTGTCGGCCCCTCTCACTGCTGTCTGTGTGTGTGTGTGTGGGCATCCCACCCGCACTGTCGGCCCCTCTCACTGCTGTCTGTGTGTGTGTGTGTGGGCATCCCACCCGCACTGTCGGCCCCTCTCACTGCTGTGTGTGTGTGTGTGTGGGGGGGTGTTGTTGTTATTGTGGTTGGTGGGGCCTTCACTCCACGCAGCCCCCCTGTCTCTGGGGCTGGGCCCGATGAGGTCAGTGCTCCGTGAGGTGACAATTGTCCGACGACAACTCAACATGACTGAACTTCTAACTTCCAACAAAACCACCAAACAACCCACAATTGCCCAAAGAAGACACCAGCGACGTGGCCTGTGTCCTTGTTTCTTTATTTTATTGATTTTTTTCCCAGAACATCTTCAATAGCCGTCACTTGTTTAAAAAAAAACAATGCATTTCTGTTAGGTCGACGGGCCCCCATTCTCAGCCAGATTGTCTGCTGTCTCTCCTTTGTTGTTGTTGTTGTTCCTATGCGTTCCTCTCTTTTCGTCATCGTCCTATATCTAACTAACTGGTGCTCAATTTGAATTTCCCGTCTTTGGCGGCTGCCTCATGCGCATCTTTTTGTATACTTTTTTTTCCACCAATAGACTCCCCCAAACTTGCAGTCATACTGTCACACCTGCTCCATCAGTAGACTCCCCCAAACTTGTAGTCATACTGTCTCACACCTGCTCCATCAATAGACTCCCCCAAACTTGTAGTCATACTGTCACACCTGCTCCATCAATAGACTCCCCCAAACTTGCAGTCATACTGTCACACATGCTTCATCAATAGACTTCCCCCCCCCCCCCACTTGCAGTCATACTGTCACACCTGCTCCATCAATAGACTTCCCCCAAACTTGCAGTCATACTGTCACACTGCTCCATCAATAGACTTCCCCCAAACTTGTAGTCATACTGTCACCTGCTCCATCAATAGACTCCCCCAAACTTGCAGTCATACTGTCACACCTGCTCCATCAATAGACTCCCCCAAACTTGCAGTCATACTGTCACACCTGCTCCATCAATAGACTTCCCCCAAACTTGCAGTCATACTGTCACACCTGCTCCATCAATAGACTTCCCCCAAACTTGCAGTCATACTGTCACACCTGCTCCATTAGTAGACTCCCCCAAACTTGCAGTCATACTGTCACACCTGCTCCATCAATAGACTCCCCCAAACTTGCAGTCATACTGTCAACCTGCTCCATCAATAGACTCCCCCAAACTTGCAGTCATACTGTCACACCTGCTCCATCAATAGACTTCCCCCAAACTTGCAGTCATACTGTCACACCTGCTCCATCAATAGACTTCCCCCAACTTGCAGTCATACTGTCACACCTGCTCCATGAGTAGACTCTCCCAAACTTGTAGTCATACTGTCACACCTGCTCCATCAATAGACTCCCCCAAACTTGCAGTCATACTGTCACACCTGCTCCATCAATAGACTTCCCCCAAACTTGCAGTCATACTGTCACACTGCTCCATCAATAGACTCCCCCAAACTTGCAGTCATACTGTCACACCTGCTCCATCAATAGACTTCCCCCAACTTGCAGTCATACTGTCACACCTGCTCCATTAGTAGACTCCCCCAAACTTGCAGTCATACTGTCACACCTGCTCCATCAATAGACTCCCCCAAACTTGCAGTCATACTGTCACACCTGCTCCATCAATAGACTCCCCCAAACTTGCAGTCATACTGTCACACCTGCTCCATCAATAGACTTCCCCCAAACTTGCAGTCATACTGTCACACCTGCTCCATCAATAGACTTCCCCCAACTTGCAGTCATACTGTCACACCTGCTCCATGAGTAGACTCTCCCAAACTTGTAGTCATACTGTCACACCTGCTCCATCAATAGACTTCCCCCAAACTTGCAATCATACCGTCACACCTGCTCCATCAATAGACTTCCCCCAAACTTGCAATCATACTGTCACACCTGCTCCATCAATAGACTTCCCCCAAACTTGCAGTCATACTGTCACACCTGCTCCATCAATAGACTTCCCCCAACTTGCAGTCATACTGTCACACCTGCTCCATCAATAGACTCCCCCAAACTTGTAGTCATACTGTCACACCTGCTCCATTAGTAGACTCTCCCAAACTTGTAGTCATACTGTCACACCTGCTCCATTAGTAGACTCTCCCAAACTTGTAGTCATACTGTCACACCTGCTCCATCAATAGACTCTCCCAAACTAGTAGTCATACTGTCACACCTGCTCCATCAATAGACTTCCCCCAAACTTGTAGTCATACTGTCACACATGCTTCATCAATAGACTCCCCCAAACTTGCAGTCATACTGTCACACCTGCTCCATCAATAGACTCCCCCAAACTTGCAGTCATACTGTCACACCTGCTCCATCAATAGACTCCCCCAAACTTGCAGTCATACTTTACACCTGCTCCATCAATAGACTCCCCCAAACTTGCAGTCATACTGTCACACCTGCTCCATCAATAGACTTCCCCAAACTTGTAGTCATACTGTCACACCTGCTTCATCAATAGACTTCCCCCAAACTTGCAATCATACTGTCACACCTGCTCCATCAATAGACTTCCCCCAAACTTGCAGTCATACTGTCACACCTGCTCCATCAATAGACTTCCCCCAACTTGCAGTCATACTGTCACACCTGCTCCATCAATAGACTCCCCCAAACTTGTAGTCATACTGTCACACTTGCTCCATTAGTAGACTCTCCCAAACTTGTAGTCATACTGTCACACCTGCTCCATTAGTAGACTCTCCCAAACTTGTAGTCATACTGTCACACCTGCTCCATCAGTAGACTCTCCCAAACTTGTAGTCATACTGTCACACCTGCTCCATCAGTAGACTCTCCCAAACTTGTAGTCATACTGTCACATCTGCTCCATCAATAGACTCCCCCAAACTTGCAGTCATAGTGTCACAACTGCCAGGCGCTCTTGCATGCCCGGGAAGGCAGGCCCACGTGAGGCTGGCCATCTGAGAGTGCACGAGACGGTTGCTCCTCTGTGAACCCAGGCGTAGCCCTATCTTATGGAGCATGCCTTGGGTGCCCGTCATTATGACAGCTCGAGGGTGTGTGCCCTTCAACTAGGCGAGCTACTGTAGATGTAGCAGCTTCGATCTCCGTCCTGATAATGAAGAAAATAAGCAGAAACTTGATTATTAACTTTGTACATTAATACAAAAAAAAAACGAGGGCGGTAGAGCATGTAAAACATTAATAATAGTAAACTTTTATGACTGTAAAATTAAAATATAAACTTTGAGGTATCTGAGCTAGAGAGGAGGTAGAAATCGACAGAGAACTGCCTTTCCATGCAATGGTTAAGCAATGGAGACTCGTTTTTGTCACCGTTATTGTCAACCTAGAACTGAAATCTTGTCTTGCGCTACCTCCCTGTAACTGCGAGCTTGAGCTCTTTGCAGCCGATGCTGCGAAGGTGTTGAGGCATATCATCGCATCGGCGTGAGGGAGCGGGTTATGGCGGCTATTTTTTCAGTCCCGGAGTACAAGTACAAAGCAGGGGGTGTGCAGTGCTTCTTTAGCAGACTCCACTACCATAGGGACTATGGCAATCCCTGCCCGGTTAGTCAGGTTATGCCTGTTACTGATTGTACCAACGGAGAGGTGGGACGGGGTCTTGGTCAGCTATGGGTCGCTGATTGCCTGTTACTGATGGTACCAACGGAGAGGTGGGACAGGGTCTTGGTCAGCTATGGGTCGCTGACTGCCTCATCCTACAGGGTCTTCACCCCCCCCCCCCCAAACTCTGAATAAAAAGCGAAAAGGAAATCTAGCGCCCCACGCTACGGACACAAAATTTATCTGAAATAGGAAATTTTTCGCTTATAGAGTGAGGCGCACTAGAATACACCGTTCTTCTTCTTCTTCTTCTTCTTCTTCTTCTTCTTCTTCTTCTCTGTAACTGCGAGGATATGTTGAAGGTTAAAAGGCACAGCATCGTGTCGGCTTGGGAGTGGGTTATGGTAGCTTTTGTCAGTCCCTGAGTGAAGCTGAAAAACCAAGGGCGGGAGGGGGGGGGGGAAAGGTTGTGTGCAATACTTCTTTAGCAGACTCCACCACCATGGGGACTAACATGACCCCCCCCCCCTTTTTTTCTAGTCAGGCTAAGTACCGGGGTGGGGGGGGGGAGACAAGATAAGACAGGGTTATGGTCAGTTATAATTCGCCAATCCTGACTCTAGCATATCATCTATGGATGGTTGGGTTGCTAGATAGGGGCTGCCGTTTCATCTGGCCCACACATGACAGATTTTCCTGTGAATGTCAACCTTACGCTGATGGCACAGAACATAAGCTGAAAGCCGATAAATGGTCAGGGAAAGAAAAAAAAAACCTGGTATTCCAGCAAACTGCCGATAGAGCTTCAACAATGGCCAGATTGTACATCCATACATTTTTTATCGGCCTATCCTCTGCGCCAGCCGGCAACTTTCCCCCGGGAATATCTGAGATGAATTGGGGGGCGCTTGTCGATTGAAGCCGTTACTGGGCTGTCGCAAATGTCGTGTCAGGCAATTAGGGGCCGTTTTTATTTTTATTTTATGGTCGGTCTTTTGTAATACGGCTGGCAACTCAACGTAATAGTTTGTTTTTGTTTTTCAAACGTTGCTAAAATAATGTTTTCAAATTCTGAGTTTGTCTCTGGCTGCTTCTGCTCTTGAATAGAGAATTCTCTAACAATCTCTAATGAAGGGGTTATTTTTTGTGTGGATATAATGAGTTGCTACCGGGGGTTGAGGCGTCATGGCTTATGTGGCACCTGATGTAGATCTTTTTTTCCCTAACCGCGACCCTGCTTTCCTCCCACGCGACAAAATAAATCCCAAAAAGTAATAATGAGATAAAGGAAATGACAATAATAATAATAATAATAATACACTAAGATGAGATAAAGGAAATGACAATAATAATAATAATAATACACTAAGATATGTAGGTAGCGGAGGAAGAGGCCACCCACGTAGGAGATGGAGGGAGGAAATTACTGCAGCATTAAATATCCCATTATATGAAGCAAATCCTTAGGCCCTATCAAGACGTCTATTTGTGCCCTCAACACCGAAAGGTATGTGAGGAAGGAGACAAAACGACGATAATAATAACAATAATCTTCTTCTTCTGCGTTCGAGGTTGTTGGTCACTTCAGATCCTGATCTCTGTCGACATGGCAAAGCCCGCAGTCCTCTTCAGATCCTGATAGGAGCTCTCAAAGCTTCTGCCCCCGAGCTTGTGTCCTCTGCCCATGTCTCACGCTTCAGGTCCGCATGGTTTGGACACTCTTGTAGGATATGTTCTGAAGTCTGGACTCCACTGCCACATGGACACTAGCCTGCGTGAGACATTTTGAGTCGATGCAGGTGGCTTAGTAGTCTGCAGTGGCCTGTCCTTAGGCGGAAGAGGATGGTTTGCTGATGTCTGTAGTTGGTGTATTGGATCTGTTGCATTTCAGTTTAGTTTCTTTTTCCATTCAGATCTCCAGTGGTTACGGATTATGGTTTTCGCCTCTTGGTATAATAATAATAATAGTAATAATAATAATAATAATAACAATAATAATAATGATGATGATGACAAGAAATACTCAGTGGAGAATCCCCAGGTGGCGAAGACTCGCACAATACATCAGCAATGTTACCCAAGTTGTTCACGAAAGAATCGTAGTATTGAAAGCAGCTTTCAGATCTGTTTGATGACGTCCAGGCTGGGGATGAAGCAGGGATATGTTTCTGTCCCCAATACTCCTCGTCCCCGCCACTGTCTGGATGAGACACAAAACAACAGCAGAGACGACCCAGCGGTCGTTAACGTCAACACTAGAGGACCTGAACTTCCCGGGCATAACATCACATTACTCTCAAAAACAGACACAAGGACGTGCAGGAAGGGAAAGACAAGCTGGCAAAATAAAAGCAGGTAGTACATGGACTACGGGTGAACACACAGAAGAACAAACTTCTGAAGCAGAATGCTGGAATCATTAGCTCAATCGCGGTGAACCATTTCCCCCCATCGAAGTCAAAGAATCCAGATATCTGGGTAGTGTAGTGACAGCAGATGGAGGCAGTTGTGAAGAAGTCAGAATAAGGACACCAAAAGCCAGACAAGCTTAAAATGTACCATATCTAAAGAAAGTAAAGGTTTAAAGGTGCCTTAGAGGCACATAGGGATATGGTGTTAGTGCCCATATTTCCTTGACTTGTCAGCGCACTAGAAGGTGATATGGTCAGTATCACGCCTGGCCACCTTTCCTTCCCCAGCTCCAGAAGAAGTCGGGTACTCATTTCTACAGCTATCTCTCTCTCTCTCTCTCTCTCTCTCTCTCTCTCTCTCTCTCTCTGAGCCTTAAGTGCCAAGGGCACATGGGGCTTCCGCAAGGGTTTTCCACAAATGCCTGTCCTTTCCTTTTTTTCTGCTCTTGCCCAGGTGAGCCCTCTATTGCTCAACATCCCCTCTGTTGCTCTTCTCCATGTCTCTTTTGGTCTACCCTTACATCTGTTCCCCTGTGGTGTCCAGCTTAGTGCTATTTTTGGTAGTGAGTTGTCAGTCATTCGGAGCTCATGTCCCAATCATCGCCAGCGTCTTTCCTCAATAACTGCTGTCAGTGGCTTCATGTGTATTTCTGCCAACAAAATGTTATTTCTTATAGTGTTTGGCCAAAATATTTTTCTAATTCTTCATAAACATTTAGTCTGGAAAGAATTCAACTTGTTTTCTATGGTTTTTGTGATTTTCCAGCATTCACTTCCATAGAGTAGTACAATTAGAACATTACTCTTAAATATCCTGATTTTCGTATTGATGCTTAGTTTTTTAGATTCCCATATAGTCTGCAGCACTGCAAAAGCCTGGTTTGCTCTAGTAAGTCTGCTGTTGATGTCCTCTGTGATGTCTCCAGCTACATCTGGAGGTCCAAAAAAGATAAGCCAGAAAACCAAATGCAGAATATTCACAAGCAATGCTTTATTCTTCTTACTATATGAGAGCGAATGTGGGAAACGGAACAGGCAACGGCACGTACACTTGACGGTTTCCAAACCCAAGCGATCACGTGAGATCAAAGGAGGGCTCTGGCTAAATGCCATAAGAAATGACATCTTCTTACGAGAGGCGGAAATGACTTCATGGTCGGCAGTGATTGAAAGGATGAGGTAGTGATGGACTGAACACATTATGAGAGTGACGGACGAATCATTGCTGTGAACAGGTTTTTGATGTGGGCTCCACGGGGTAAAAGATGCATGGGACGAGCCAAGGAGACGTGGAGACTTACAGCGGAGAGAATGCTGGTAAACAGGGAAAAGGACTGAAATGGGAGGCAGCCAAGAAGGTAGTTGAGGACTGACAAAAGTGGAAATAACTTATGCATTATTATATAATATATCTTCTTATGTCTTATCTTATACACTTCCCGTACCGTTAAACGTCACATAGGTAGTTCGCCAATTTTTCATGTCTTCGGCGAGACTTTATCTCGCAGATATAATATATATTACATATAATATATCTATATATACATATATATGCATATATACATAAAATATATTACATATATTATATAATATATATTATATATTATGGGACACTTGAACCACGCGGTTTGAACTTGTTATTTAACTACACATAATCTTCCACAATCATACTCATTTTCACTTGTTGCACATAGTTTAGTACCCTTATACATCATCACATTGACTCTTCAGTCATACCTGATCTTTGTATAATTCTCTGCTCCTTCTGTGCGCATCCCTTGTCTCTTAACATTTTCTACACTCACCCATGCATTATTTTGCACCTTTCAGCACGAACGCGTTATAACCCTGGTAATGGACACATATTGTTTATGTTCCTGAATCCACACAAGCGATACTTGTGTGCCTTTACAAGGACTGAGATAAGTTTTCATTCAGTTACATTTTTCATAATTTTTTTTTCTTTTTTTTTGTTATTTCGTTTACATAAGTTTGATGTGAATCTGTACTTTGTCTCCTCTCTCTGATTCTTCGTCCTGTTTGTTTTTGTTTGACAAAGGCTCACGCCGAAACGTCACAATTGTGTTACCGTTAAATAATAAAGCTGTTCCTACTTTTCAGACAGGCAGGCAGGCAATCAGATAGGCAGATAGACAGATAGATAGATAGATAGATAGATAGATAGATAGATAGATAGATAGATAGATAGATAGACAGACAGACAGATAGATAGATAGATAGATAGATAGATAGATAGATAGATAGATAGACAGACAGACAGACAGACAGACAGATAGATAGATAGATAGATAGATAGATAGATAGATAGATAGATAGATAGATAGATAGATAGACAGACAGACAGATAGATAGATAGATAGATAGATAGATAGATAGATAGATAGATAGATAGATAGATAGATAGATAGATAGATAGATAGATAGATAGATAGATAGATAGATAGATAGATAGATAGATAGATATTAATAACAATCGGAAAATAAGTACATAAAAGACCTACAGCAGTCTCCCTTGACTTTGTAGGACCTTGGCAGATTGTGAAATGACGGACAAAAAAAAAGTCACACTCAGGACAAATATCACAATTTTTGGTGGCTATGTAAGGGGAAAGAACGAAGGAGCTGAGCGACTGCGAGCGACTGATGGGAACTATGACGTCATAGATTAGCAGGAGGGAGGGGCAGAGACAGAGAGAGGGAGGGATGGGAGAGAGAGAAGGAAGGGAGACAGAGAGAGAGAAGGAGAGAGACAGAGAGGGAGAGAGACAGACAGACAGGGAGGGAGAGAGAGGGAGGGAAGGAAAGAAACATAGAGGGAGGAAGGGAGAGAGATGGAGGGAAAGAGTGAGGGAGGGAGAGAGAGAGAGGGAGAGGCAGAGAGAAGGAGGGAGATAGACAGACGCAGGGAAGGAGGGAGAGAGACACAGAGAGGGGGAGGGAGAGAGACACAGAGAGGGGGAGGGAGGGAGAGAGACACAGAGAGGGGAGGGAAAGAGACACAGAGAGAGGGATGAAGAGAGAGACAGAGAGAGGGGGAGGGAGGGAGAGAGACAGAGAGAGAGGGAGTGAGAGAGACAGAGAGAGGGGAGGGAGTGGGACACAAAGAGAGATAGGGGAGGGAGAGACAGAGAGGGGGAGGGAGTGAGACACAGAGGGAGGGAGGGAAGGAGAGACAGAGACAGATGAAGCATTTTGTGTCGGTTGGACAGGCTTAGGCCAGACCTGTCATGTAAGGTATTTATCTACGAATTCTCGAGAAGGTTAGTGATAACAAGCGCTGAAGACTGTTAACAAAATACGGTTGACCAACTCGAGACTCAGGTCGGCGGGAAGACGCCTGCAATAAGTTTTAGCTGGAACAAAGATGGCGACAGGCAGTCCAAGATAGGACGAGGTCGCAGTGAACAGTCAGTTGTGTGTGTGTTTATTTTTCAGTCGGGAGCGTTGGTTCAACACAGGAGGCCCGCGTCATACACATTTTGACTGAGTGACTATTGGAGGGAATCAAGATTATCTGCAGTGTGAGTTAATTTGGCTGAGTAAGCGTAAGATTGAGGCAGTTATGACAATGTACGCTCACGAATGTTTTGTGTTCGATACTTTCTGGAGAGAAATTAATTGAGTGATATTTAACTGCGGAGTCAGGGTTTTTAAAAAAAAATCAAGCTACGTATGTGTACTCTGTTGGGGAAACTCCCTACAGTTGGACATCTCGCATTTAACGCATTTTAAGGTCAAATACAAAGTCGGCTTAATCATGGGACACGGTGATGATAAAATTCCTTGAAGTGTCGATTCACAACATCTCAAAACTGCTGGTGGAAACAGAGAGCACACGAACAGAAGTGGTAACTGCAACACGTGCCAGAGAGATCCACCATAACATAGCGAAGCACTGGCGATAAGTTGGGGTCTCCTACTTTGTTGGTTTCCATGACTTTACAAAAATCACAACTTCTCTTATACAACGCTGGACAAGGACTGGCCTCTCTCAGGCAAAAAAAAAAAAAAAATCACCTTACAAAGTTTTCCAACAATTCTCGTGAAAGTCGCCCACAACACGTGATTCTCGTTTAAATCAAATGTCTGCCTGAGTAGCTTAAGGGAAATTACTCCAAAATTTAAACTATTGAAAAAAAAACACAGTGGCGTTAACTCACAACGCAGGGGAATAAACTCTGCAAATTCATATTCTGTTGCAAGACGTGCAGATATTACTACATAACCTGTTACATTATATAATAACGTTAGTCATCATTAGATGCGGTGCGACTGACTATGTGGCTATTATGTTTCTCATTAGTACCCGATCCTTCATGCAAGCCATCAGTTCATCCAACTGACTGGTGATTAAGTTAGTACCAGTGAGAGAGATATTGGGCGCAATATATTTTTACCGCATGTCCTTGAATAAAGGCGGAGCCGGAGATTGCCAGTTACGGTTCTCCAGCACCCGGCACCGGCCTATGCCGTAGGTCTTGCTATAGAAAGACAAAGACAGCATACCAACCTGATGCCTGCCTCAGATCCGGCGCTTCCCTCAAGATCATCCAATTGAAATGCAATATCCGCCCCCATTTATGCACGCGAAGGCTGGAAAACAACTAAAGAAAGAGACAACAGATTAGACTCTTTTGAAAACAAATGCCTAAGGAAAATACTTGGTATAAAGTGGAACGAATTCAAGAACAAAGCAGAGATAAGGCAGACGAGGGAACAACAACCTGTCTCGTGAGTGATCAGGAAAAGGAGATGCACATATGTCGGCCACATGATGAGAAGAAACAGTCAGAGAATCCCAAAAAAACAAGCTATCAAGTGAAACACAACAGGCCGAAGAAAAAGAGGTCGATCACGTGAAACTCTAAAGAAGACGCTGTTAAAAGACGCCACATTAGTAGGCTTAACATCCCTTCATGAGGTTGAAAAGCTCGCCGAGAACAGGAAAACCTGGCGAACTATCATGCGAGCCCTGTGTGACGCTTAACGGCACGGGAAGGATGCAAGATGCTTATGTCATAGCCAAAACTGGCCCCCTTATGTTGATTTTGAGGAGACAGTGTCAGTTCTCTTAGAAATTAATTTTTGTAGGTTGGAAGACTAACTTTCACGGGGAAGCAGTAGAAGTTCAAATAAGAGAAGGTCTTGAAAACAATGATAAGATTACGAGATTCGCCAGAATTCCACTTGATAATACATTTTTATAAAATACAAAAATTGATGACAATTTTAAGCTCTTCAGTGCAAAACTAAGCGGCGTTAATGTTTCTCGGCTGTCAGGAAATTTATACATTTCCACCCAGAAATTTAAACACCAATTTCTATTCCACTTTGATTTTTAAAAAAAAACCCAACAAAATCTGCAAAATTCACAGAAAATGTTTGAACGTCAGTGAACACTGGTTTCATTTGATTTATGGTTTTAAAAACAAATGTTCACTTTTTTTTTTTAGGGAGAGTGAGCGAGGACTTCAAATGTTGCCCTCTTCTTGTCCTTAGTCAGAGCGTAAGAGTGGTATCTCCTATCCTTTCTCGTGTTTTTCTTTTTTCTTAGAAAGTCGACTGATTGTTCTGCGTGATAACATCATTTTCATGACATTTTATTGTTGTATGGTTGACACCCTTCTCCTCGGCTTCTGCGTTGATCTTTTACAACGGAGTGGCCCGGAGGGTGGGGTGGGGGGGATTGGTCAAGGGCTCTCCATTTACCTCTGTCCTTGTCTGTTTCTTCTATTCGTCTTCAGGTGCAGTCCATCTTTCTGATCTCTGCTTCAAGATTCCCTTGCCAGGCGTTTCTCGGTCTTCCTTGTTCCCTCTTGTTTCCCTGGGGGGAGCCTGCCTGGTTATGTCAGTGATAGACTCTCGAAGTGTATGTTCTGTCCATCTCCAGCGTCTTCTCATTATCATTTCTTTCACCGTGGGCTGGTTCATTATCTGCCATAGCTCTTCTTTACTGAAGGTATCTGGTCATCAGATCTGAAGGATCTTCCTTAGGCAGGTGTTAACCAAAGGTCTGCTGCGGTCTCTTGGTGCTTTTGGCTGATGCTGTCCATGTTCCTGATCCATACAACAGGACCGATTTAACACTTGCATTGAACAGTCTTAAGTTTTGTTGTTAGGGATATTCCCTTGCCCTTGCAGACATTTCTCAGCTGTAGAAATGTCACTCTAGCCTTTCCAATCCTTGCTGTAATACCTGCTTCTGTAACACCTTCTCTTTTGGCGCAACCGATGAGCCAAAACAGAGTACATGTTCTAGTTCTTAATGTAGAACATTCACTTAGAACAACTGACAAGGAAGCTGTAATGTCCCACTTTGGGTGCCTACACCCCCCCCCCCCTTCTTCTTTTAATATGGTGTCCTGAGCAGCCCTACCCCTCCCTTGTTTACGCCACTGATCTTTAGAAAAAGGTTTAACGTGTGAAGATTAAATGAACGTCTCTGAAAGATTATTCCCACTTTTTGCAGACAATTTTATGTCTGATTAAAAAAAAAAAAACACCGTATTCACACTTACAAAAACTTCATAAAGGAAAAAAGAAAACAAACAGAATTGATAAAAATTTCATGTTGTGGAATTTTGGGTTGGAATTTTCACTGTTTAAAAACATTTATAAATTTCGATGCTCCAACATGTGTTTTTTCTGTGCGCAAAAAAGTCTTCATGAAACATAAAACATTACTTTAAAAACAAAAAAAAATTTAGAATAAGAGCTTCAAATTCTGAACACATTTTGGCCATTTGGTTAAAGTTTATAAAACCATTAGCTTTCTAAAGTATTGACTCATCCTTTGCTCGTTTCTCTTTCTCACTGAACTGCTAAGAAAGCTCCACCTTTATTCTGGATAGCTTCAACTCTTTTCTTAATAAAGATTGAACCCCTAGAAGGTCTGAATGTGGTGTCAGATTCACAGATGTAACAATGAGCTGAGATTTTTTTCCGACACTTCAGATTTTGCGACCCGGCCGGCTGTGGAGCCATCAATCTGGGACGAAGTTTTACGACTTCTCTCGCCAAGATGGCCATGGTCTAAACCATTTTATGCGAGATAATCGGTTTTTTTTTTCATGCCCCTCTGGAAGATAAGGACCCTGATACAATCTGTTTACAGCCATGACTGGAGAATCAACCCAGACTAGATGTTCCTGGATGTGATTGTTTTTAAATTACCCATAAAAAATGCAAACAATTTAATGCTAGCACACATCTATCTATCTATCTATCTATCTATCTATCTATCTATCTATCTATCTATCTATCTATCTATCTATCTATCTATCTATCTATCTATCTATCTGTCTGTCTGTCTGTCTGTCTGTCTGTCTGTCTGTCTGTCTGTCCGCCCGTCCGTCCGTCCATCCACCCATCTCTCTGCTTTCTGTCCCTCCGTCCGTCGATCTGTCTGTCTGTCTGTCTGTCTCTTTGTCTGTCTATCACTTCACTTCTTCAGAGTTTACTCCGGTGCTGCGGAGTATGTGTATCATGCCGAGATCCTTCATTACAAAAACAAAACAAACCAACAAGATCGGATCACTCACATGTGGACTTGTGTGAGAGCGCGTTGATATTTAACTCTTCAAAAAATTCTGATGTCCTCATTGTGAACAACAAATCCTCTGACGTACTCGCTTCTCAATATCTGAAGTGCCCAGGAACTGCGATGGTTTGAATGGCATGTGTCGCTGAATACATATCCACGGGCGGGGGGCAAACATGGCAAAGATAACCAAGATTCTAAGCTACCTCCAAGAGATACTTCTGTAAGCACGATGCCACTCTGCTCTGGCCAATAGGGTAGATATTTACACCTTTCTTTAGGCCAGAAGACTGCTTGGAGATTATGAAAGTGCTCAGAGACAAAGGATGCACGTGGAGGGAAGTTGAGGATAAATTCAAGAACAGGGACGACTGGAGAGAATTTATCCGTGGCCTATACTTCCAAGGGAGTGACAGACAATGATGATGATGATAATTATGGGGGGGGGGGTGTAATTTGAATAAAAGTCTTGTCAGCACCGCTCTGGAATATTCTAAAAGCTCACGGTGATCAGAATGTGAGGGAGAAATGACAGTTCACATACACACAGTCTTCAGTAGCTTATCAGCTGGAAGAGATATCCCAAACATCTCAGACAAACAAAAACAAACCGTAGAAACAGTGACCGAGAAAATAACTGAACGTAAAATCTGAACTATGACTGAAGAGCCTGTACTCTCAAGGGAGTGAAAGGCGATGATGATGATGATGATGATGATGATGATGATGAAAGTCTGAACTAAAATGCTTTTTTTAAAACTTTTCCAGTGAACAAAGGGAATAAAAGATATTTGGCAAGTTTCCATGATACTTAGCTTTTCCATTGGTAGAAAAAAAATCCAAATTCAACGTCACGTGTAATGGGGATCGTAGCGTGACATTCAAAATAGTCACTAACGTGACATTTAATCAGGAAACTATAGACATAATTCGAATATAAAGTACCAGACAGACGTAATGATTATCAAGCCATCATTTCTGTCAGCGGTGAAAATGCATGATCGATTTTCTTTGGCTATTCGTCCAGACAAATATTGGAATCAATTGATCTATCTTATTCGTACTGGACTGAGTTTCTTTTGCAAACAATCAGAACTAGAACAAGACAAAGAAGCGTAATAGAAACACACACACGCACACAGATAGAGAAAAGAGAGAGAGAGAGTGAGAGAGAGAGAGAGAGATGAAATGAATAGACTTCTCTCTTTTAGAACTTCTCCTTAGTTTGAATCAGTGGTATGTCAGCAGTGTCTCATGTAAGTCTCAAGTCATGCATCAGGTTCCCCACCTTCAAGTCATGCATCAGGTTCCCCACCTTCAAGTCATGCATCAGGTTCCTCACCTTCAAGTCATGCATCAGGTTCCCCACCTTCAAGTCATGCATCAAGTTCCCCACCTTAAAGTCATGCATCAAGTCCCCCACCTTAAAGTCATGCATCAGGTTCCCCACCTTCAAGTCATGCATCAGGTTCCCCACCTTAAAGTCATGCATCAAGTCCCCCACCTTCAAGTCATGCATCAGGTTCCCCACCTTCAAGTCATAGCTGACATACCGGCGTTTGGCTTGGCGAACCATACCCAACCACGACCTGTCCCACCTCATCGTTGGTACCTCCACCCCCACCCCCACCCCCAAACAGGCCTAGCCTAGCTGAGGGGGGGGGGGCAGGGATCGCCATAGTCTCCAAGGTGGTGGAGCCTATAAAAGAAGTAGTGTATGCACCCTGCTTTTTAGATCCACTCCGGGACTGAAAAAAATGGCCGTCATAAGTCGCTTCCAAGCCGACATGACATTCAACATCTTCATGGCACTGGCTGCAAAGAACACCAGCTAGCAGTTCTAGAAGAAGAAGAAGAAAAAGAAGAAGAAGAAGACTGGCATTTAGCTTCTTTTCCAAGAAAAGAAAAAAAGAAAAAAAATTACGTTTTTCCCCTACAGATGTAATTGTGGGGTGGTTTCCTTCATCGGTTTAGTCTTAAAGTCGACATGACAAAAAAAAATATGGCAAGTCGCGAGTTTTTAATCCAGAACAATCGAGTCTCTAAGTCGAATCTTATACCTCGAGTCTGATTCGACAGTCGAGCCTAAAGTGAGTTTGATCTGACCTACTCGAGTCTACTTGAGCCTGATTCGGCCGAATCGAGTATAACTTGAATCTGATTCGACCGACCTGATTCTAACTTGAGTCAGATTCGACGGACTAGAGTCTAACCTCAGCCTGATTCGACCGATTCGAGTCTACATTTATGTACCCGATATACACCAAAAAATATCTAATCTTCATGAAATCTGTATAAACGGGTTCACATTGAAGCAGTAGAGATAAACGATTTGTTTTTTCGCCGTCAGCAGCAGCAACAGCACCAACAGCAGCAGACATATTGAGGTCTTGTAATTGTTGTATAGAAAAAAATATTCTACAGAATGTTCTATGCTACATAGAATGTTTAAAATGTAAAATTCGTTGTAATATCTATATATACTTAATACCTGAATTCAGTGCAGTCGCTTCTGTGGAGACTTTCACATATACACTATATATGTAAATATATAGTGTATATGTGAATATAGTGTATATGTGTATATAGTGTTCTCCTGTGGTGTCCATCTTAGTGCTATTTTTGGTAGTGAGTTGTCAGTCATTCGAAGCACATGTCCCAACCATCGCCAGCGTCTTTCCTCAATAATTGTTGTCAGTGACTTCATCTGCATTTCTGCCAACAAGATGTTATTTCTTATGGTGTTTGGCCAAAATATTTTTCTAATTGTTCGTAAACATTTAGTCTAGAAAGAATTCAACTTGTTTTCTATGTTTTTTGTGATTTTCCAGCATTCACTTCCATAGAGTAGTACACTTAGAACATTACTCTTAAATATCATGATTTTCATACTCATGCTTAGTTTTTTTAGATTTCCATATAGTCTGCAGCACTGCAAAAGCCTGGTTTGCTCTAGTAAGTCTGCTGTTGATGTCATCTGTGCTGTCTCCATTTTCTACTACTCTACTGCCAATATATACAAATTTGTTGACCTCCTCCACTAACTTGTTATCTACTCTGAGTACATTTCTGTTGTTCACATTTTGCTTCATTAACTTTGTCTTTCCTACGTTGATCTTTAGTCCTATGTTGTTTGCATTCTGAGTTAGCTTGTTTATTTTATCTTGCATATCTTTGTGACTGCTTGATAATAGACAAATGTCGTCCGCAAAGTCAAAGTCCTCCAGTACTGTGTCAAGGGTCCATTGTAATCCTCTGTGTTTGTCTGATGTTGTCTCCTTCATTAACCAGTCTACTGCCAAGATAAATAATGTTGGTGATAGTACACATCCCTGCTTCACTCCTGTTTGTACCCTAAAGCTGCTGGAGGTATGTTCTCCATATATATATATATATATATATATATATATATATATATATATATATATATATATATATATATATATATACAGGATCTTGACGTGTGGAGGTGTTGTAACTTACTGGTCTGACGTTAAAAGGAAGTGGGCCCCTCCTGAATTTTGGCTTTCAGAGGTCCATGAGTTGTTGGTTTATAAGTGCTTCACGAGGTTTATCACAGCACTCGAGTGTTCGTGTCTGTCTTCTTCTTCTTCTTCATTCGCTTCTACCACCAAAACCGCACTGTGATCCTACTGAATTTACGCCTGTGGTCCTCGTTAGGTCCCATGGTCTCCTGTGTGGTCCCGGAAAGGACCACACGAGATCCACGAGAGGACCACAAGAGATTCAGAGTATCACAGTGCTTTAGCCTGTATTCTTGGTGGGTCTCAGAAGCGGGATTGCGTGACACCGTGGTTTTCGTTGCACCAGTTTAGTCTAGGGTTGAACTTTCTCACCGGAAGACCTCGACGTGTTTAGGATATCAGTGCATCCCCGCTGGGTGAGAGGCGGTAGCCCATCCAGTCCAGAGTTGGACTTTCTCACCGGAAAACCTCAGCGTGATTAGGATATGCAAACATCCCCGCCAGGTGAGAGGTGGTTGCCTATCTACACTGCCCTGGTCCAGTGTCTCCGACTTCAGCATTTTGCGGTCGTGGCCGCTACCCTTCCTAGTTGTGACCAGGATGGAGCTTTTGTCCAGGAGGACGAATCCTCGCCACTAGTGACTTCCACCCCTGGGTTGAGCCGGTTTAGGCATATTATCCCAGTATGGGCGTGTTTGGGACGTGACCGACCTCTAGAGCAGAGGTACTGTGACATGCATAGACTTCAAGATTCACCCCTGGTGTGTGCCGGTTTAGGCAAAATTCACCAGTATAGGTGTATTTCGGACGTGGCCGGCCTCTAGAGCAGAGGTGCCGTGGTATGTGTAGCTCTCGCAGCGATACTACTGGACATACCGATTAGACTTCACTTTATCCTTTCCACCACCTTTTCACATCGGCGCCGCACAGCAACCTTTATTTCTTTTCCGCATTTTCGTCCTTGACCGGAAGGAGCTTCACTCCACGCGCGGCATTCGAAGAGTCTCGCCAGCAGTGTCTTAACCTCTGGGACAAGCCGGTTCATGCATTTCACCCGATATGACTGCACTCAGAGGTGCCGTGACTTGACTGTTTGCTTCGCTTTATCCTTTCTACCACCTTTTCCGCAGTGATGCTGCGCGGCAACCCCATTTGCACCTTTCTTCATTGGCCGGGAGGAACACCGCTCCACGCACGGCAGCTGAAGAATCTCGCCAACAGCGGCAGATGAGCTACCAAATGTGCCACTCATCTACCCTAAGTATTTGGTTTTCAGGCGCCAATATATTCGCCCTCGTCCCTTCTCCTGTCAGTTTAAACAGTTCTGCCACGGGAAGGCCAGGAGCTGGACTTGACTGCCAGAGGCTGTTTAAGACGCAATAACAGTCCTTAGAACCTTCGTGTCTGTAATTTACTTAACGCGTTTAAACGTATCTTAAAACCATGCACCTCGGAGATATTTATTGTGCCAGAGATCCTTATTGTGCCAGAGATCCTTATTGTGCCAGAGATACTTATTGTGCCAGAGATCTTTATTGTGCCAGAGATCTTTATTGTGCCAGAGATCCTTATTGTGCCAGAGATCCTTATTGTGCCAGAGATCTTTATTGTGCCAGAGATCTTTATTGTGCCAGAGATCCTTACTGAGCCAGAGATCTTTATTGTGCCAGAGATCCTTACTGAGCCAGAGATCTTTATTGTGCCAGAGATCCTTACTGAGCCAGAGATCTTTATTGTGCCAGAGATCCTTACTGAGCCAGAGATCTTTATTGTGCCAGAGATCTTTATTGTGCCAGAGATCTTTATTGTGCCAGAGATCTTTATTGTGCCAGAGATCCTTACTGAGCCAGAGATCTTTATTGTGCCAGAGATCCTTACTGAGTCAGAGATCTTTATTGTGCAGAGATCCTTACTGAGCCAGAGATCTTTATTGTGCCAGAGAGCCTTACTGAGCCAGAGATCTTTATTGTGCCAGAGATCCTTACTGAGCCAGAGATCTTTATTGTGCCAGAGATCCTTACTGAGCCAGAGATCTTTATTGTGCCAGAGAGCCTTACTGAGCCAGAGATCTTTATTGTGCCAGAGAGCCTTACTGAGCCAGAGATCTTTATTGTGCCAGAGATCTTATTGTGCCAGAGATCCTACTGAGCCAGAGATCTTATTGTGCCAGAGATCTTTATTGTGCCAGAGATCCTTATTGTGCCAGAGATCTTTATTGTGCCAGAGATCTTTATTGTGCCAGAGATCTTTATTGTGCCAGAGATCCTTACTGAGCCAGAGATCTTTATTGTGCCAGAGATCCTTACTGAGCCAGAGATCTTTATTGTGCCAGAGATCCTTACTGAGCCAGAGATCTTTATTGTGCCAGAGATCCTTACTGAGCCAGAGATCTTTATTGTGCCAGAGATCCTTACTGAGCCAGAGATCTTTATTGTGCCAGAGATCCTTACTGAGCCAGAGATCTTTATTGTGCCAGAGATCCTTACTGAGCCAGAGATCTTTATTGTGCCAGAGATCCTTACTGAGCCATAGATCTTTATTGTGCCAGAGATCCTTACTGAGCCAGAGATCTTTATTGTGCCAGAGATCCTTACTGAGCCAGAGATCTTTATTGTGCCAGAGATCCTTACTGAGCCAGAGATCTTTATTGTGCCAGAGATCCTTACTGAGCCAGAGATCTTTATTGTGCCAGAGATCCTTACTGAGCCAGAGATCTTTATTGTGCCAGAGATCCTTACTGAGCCAGAGATCTTTATTGTGCCAGAGATCCTTACTGAGCCAGAGATCTTTATTGTGCCAGAGATCCTTACTGAGCCAGAGATCTTTATTGTGCCAGAGCCTTACTGAGCCAGAGATCTTTATTGTGCCAGAGAGCCTTACTGAGCCAGAGATCTTTATTGTGCCAGAGATCCTTACTGAGCCAGAGATCTTTATTGTGCCAGAGATCCTTACTGAGCCAGAGATCTTTATTGTGCCAGAGATCCTTACTGAGCCAGAGATCTTATTGTGCCAGAGATCCTTACTGAGCCAGAGATCTTTATTGTGCCAGAGAGCCTTACTGAGCCAGAGATCTTTATTGTGCCAGAGAGCCTTACTGAGCCAGAGATCTTTATTGTGCCAGAGAGCCTTACTGAGCCAGAGATCTTTATTGTGCCAGAGAGCCTTACTGAGCCAGAGATCTTATTGTGCCAGAGATCCTTACTGAGCCAGAGATCTTTATTGTGCCAGAGATCCTTACTGAGCCAGAGATCTTTATTGTGCCAGAGAGCCTTACTGAGCCAGAGATCTTTATTGTGCCAGAGATCCTTACTGAGCCAGAGATCTTTATTGTGCCAGAGATCCTTACTGAGCCAGAGATCTTTATTGTGCAGCTCTGAAGGCTAGGCCCTAGGTGTATGACTACTTGACGTAAAAGTAGTAATACAAGCCTTGCGTCTCCACAGACTTTATCATATAAAAGTAGTAATACAAGCCTTGCGTCTCTACAGACTTTATCATATAAAAGTAGTAATACAAGCCTTGCGTCTCCACAGACTTTATCATATAAAAGTAGTAATACAAGCCTTGCGTCTCCACAGACTTCATCATATAAAAGTAGTAATACAAGCCTTGCATCTCCACAGACTTCATCATATAAAAGTAGTAATACAAGCCTTGCGTCTCCACAGACTTCATCATATAAAAGTAGTAATACAAGCCTTGCGTCTCTACAGACTTCATCATATAAAAGTAGTAATACAAGCCTTGCGTCTCCACAGACTTCATCATATAAAAGTAGTAATACAAGCCTTGCGTCTCTACAGACTTTATCATATAAAAGTAGTAATACAAGCCTTGCGTCTCCACAGACTTCATCATATAAAAGTAGTAATACAAGCCTTGCGTCTCCACAGACTTCATCATATAAAAGTAGTAATACAAGCCTTGCGTCTCTACAGACTTCATCATATAAAAGTAGTAATACAAGCCTTGCGTCTCTACAGACTTTATCATATAAAAGTAGTAATACAAGCCTTGCGTCTCCACAGACTTTATCATATAAAAGTAGTAATACAAGCCTTGCGTCTCCACAGACTTCATCATATAAAAGTAGTAATACAAGCCTTGCGTCTCTACAGACTTTATCATATAAAAGTAGTAATACAAGCCTTGCGTCTACAGACTTTATCATATAAAAGTAGTAATACAAGCCTTGCGTCTCTACAGACTTATCATATAAAAGTAGTAATACAAGCCTTGCGTCTCTACAGACTTTATCATATAAAAGTAGTAATACAAGCCTTGCGTCTCTACAGACTTTATCATATAAAAGTAGTAATACAAGCCTTGCGTCTCTACAGACTTTATCATATAAAAGTAGTAATACAAGCCTTGCGTCTCCACAGACTTTATCATATAAAAGTAGTAATACAAGCCTTGCGTCTCTACAGACTTTATCATATAAAAGTAGTAATACAAGCCTTGCGTCTCTACAGACTTTATATAAAAGTAGTAATACAAGCCTTGCGTCTCTACAGACTTTATCATATAAAAGTAGTAATACAAGCCTTGCGTCTCTACAGACTTTATCATATAAAAGTAGTAATACAAGCCTTGCGTCTCCACAGACTTTATCATATAAAAGTAGTAATACAAGCCTTGCGTCTCTACAGACTTCATCATATAAAAGTAGTAATACAAGCCTTGCGTCTCCACAGACTTTATCATATAAAAGTAGTAATACAAGCCTTGCGTCTCTACAGACTTTATCATATAAAAGTAGTAATACAAGCCTTGCGTCTCTACAGACTTTATCATATAAAAGTAGTAATACAAGCCTTGCGTCTCTACAGACTTTATCATATAAAAGTAGTAATACAGACCTTGCGTCTCCACAGACTTTATCATATAAAAGTAGTAATACAGACCTTGCGTCTCCACAGACTTTATCATATAAAAGTAGTAATACAAGCCTTGCGTCTCTACAGACTTTATCATATAAAAGTAGTAATACAAACCTTGCGTCTCTACAGACTTATCATATAAAAGTAGTAATACAAGCCTTGCGTCTCACAGACTTTATCATATAAAAGTAGTAATACAAGCCTTGCGTCTCTACAGACTTTATCATATAAAAGTAGTAATACAAGCCTTGCGTCTCTACAGACTTTATCATATAAAAGTAGTAATACAAGCCTTGCGTCTCTACAGACTTTATCATATAAAAGTAGTAATACAAGCCTTGCGTCTCTACAGACTTTATCAGATAAAAGTAGTAATACAAGCCTTGCGTCTCTACAGACTTTATCAGATAAAAGTAGTAATACAAGCCTTGCGTCTCTACAGACTTTATCATATAAAAGTAGTAATACAAGCCTTGCGTCTCACAGACTTTATCATATAAAAGTAGTAATACAAGCCTTGCGTCTCTACAGACTTTATCATATAAAAGTAGTAATACAAGCCTTGCGTCTCTACAGACTTTATCATATAAAAGTAGTAATACAAGCCTTGCGTCTCTACAGACTTTATCATATAAAAGTAGTAATACAAGCCTTGCGTCTCCACAGACTTTATCATATAAAAGTAGTAATACAAGCCTTGCGTCTCCACAGACTTTATCATATAAAAGTAGTAATACAAGCCTTGCGTCTCTACAGACTTTATCATATAAAAGTAGTAATACAAGCCTTGCGTCTCTACAGACTTTATCATATAAAAGTAGTAATACAGACCTTGCGTCTCCACAGACTTTATCATATAAAAGTAGTAATACAGACCTTGCGTCTCCACAGACTTTATCATATAAAAGTAGTAATACAAGCCTTGCGTCTCTACAGACTTTATCATATAAAAGTAGTAATACAAACCTTGCGTCTCCACAGACTTCATCATAAAAAAGTAGTAACACCGCTCGTGTCTCCACAGACTTCATTATATAAAAGTAGTAACATTAGCCTTATGTCTCCACAGACTTCATTATATAAAAGTAGTAACACCGCTCGTGTCTCCACAGACTTCATTCATAATCCTTAACCTACCAGAACACGACTGACGAGGTGTATAAGTTTTTTTCCTAAAGCAACAGAACACAGTATTGTACGGGTGCGAGATAGCTAAGTTTATTAATGCGCTGTTCCGTCGTGGCGAGACTGTTTCTCATCCTACAGGAGTCCGTGGTTCAAGTTCCAGGTAATTCTCTTGTCACTTTTCTTTGTCTTACGTCTAAAAGTGGCTATACTGTGTTCTATTGCTTTACCATGCGAAAGTCTCGTTATTTCCTATTTGTAGAAAAAAAGATATTTTCTAAGAGCACTGTGGAGGGGTTGTGTAGGGTCCTGACCATCTTTGAAAATTGACCTCATAACAGCACTGCCTCATCAATAACAGCCATCTTTGTGCCCGTCAGTGCATAGAGAAAAGTGGACATTTAAGCGATGAAAAGACATTGTGGAAGAAACTATATCAAGAATAGATTTTTTAAAGTTATTCCCCCTGTTACCAACGTAATCAGCTCCCGCCAATAGCATAAAGGAATACACATTTGCCAGAAGGGAAGACATAGAATGGCGGAAGGATATATGCCAGAAAAAGATTAGTTTGTAAATTCTTCTTTCTTTTCCCTCAAATTTTTTTGGGGGATTGAAGCAGAAATCTGCACAGAGGAGGGATTTAAGACACGCTTTCGACTGAGCTTGCTAAAGAAATTCCCAAAATAGTTGTGACAAAGGATATGACAAGCTGATTTAAATAATGTGTCTAGTGGGTTATGGCGTTGCTGCTTGCGTTTTATGGTTTCTAGCGATAATTGCTGAGTTTTACATAAAAATACGTCAGTCAGTATTATATTTGTAAATATTTCTATTCTCGTCCCAAGAATTATGCCTTTAAAATTGCCAGCTTGGATTCATGCTCGCTAAGATGTGGCCACACTTAGAAAATATCAGCCAGATTTATTCGAAATCCGCGTCCAAACTGGCTCTTTCGGCTTGCACGTAATTCGACGTTCTGGCTAAAAATGCCTGGCCGAACAACTGCTTATGTATTTTGTGTGTTTCGATATTTTTGGGAGGAGTAGAGATGCATTTCAAGCTTTTTTTCCCTTTCTTCAGCAAACAACAACCTGTCTCACGGGTGATCAGAAAAAGTAGATGGACATATGTCGGTCATGTGATGAGAAGGAACAATCAGAGGATCCCCAAACAAACTATCAAGTGGAACACAACAGGCCGAAGAAAAAGAGGTCGACCACATGAAACTCTAAAGAGGACATTATTAAGAGAGGCCAGTTCGTGGGCATAACATCCCTTGATGAAGTTGAAAAACTCGCCGAAGACAGGAAATTTTAGCGAACTGCCATGGGGGCCCTATGTGACGTTTAGCGGCACTAGAAGGATGTAAGATGTAAGATAGGCCTAAGATATCACAGATATTCTAAATGCCATACTTTTCTGAATGTGAATAACTAGATGGTTTTCAGGTGAGTTATTCATCATCATGTGCCATGCCTGAAAGCGTCGGCCTACCACGTCTCTCCACAGTTCCCGGTCCTTCATGTTATCCATTAGTTCTGTTGTGCCTCTCCCACGCCATTTTGTGTCGAGCCATCTAAGATTTTCTGTCTTGGTTTACCTCTTCCTTTCCTGCCTCCAGTTTTCCATGACAACGGGGGGGGGGGGGGGGGGAGGGGGATTGGAGGCAGATTAAGCGAGCAATATTATATTATGGACATGCCAGATATTAACTAAACTAATCTGAAATATTTTATTATGTGAAATATACAGGAAGAATTATGTGGATTTATTTAGATTGGCTGCGCTGGTTATAGTAATCCTGGCCACAGCTGTGATGTCTGGTGTCTGCTCATTACTCGTTTGGTTAAGACCTGCAGAGCTTATAAGGTGCCAAGAAAGCACGCATGGCCGACACCAATACCAAGCCCAGAACCGAGCTGTACGGCGATGCCAACAGCCTGAGGGGAGCTGATGTTGTAATATGTCTCCAAGGAAACCGAACTTTTCGGGCCGAGACTTTCTGAAGAAGAAGAGGGCTGGTTGTGCGATTTATAGACCAGGGATGTCCAAATTGCGGCCAAATGTCCGACTGCGGCTGTAAGATCTTTTGCGGCCCGCGAGGTTATTATGAAAGTGTAATCTATGTGGTTAAATTTACCGAAAACAAGTAAAAAAAAACCGGTAAAAATGTTTTTAACGACTTAAAAAGCTATTTAAAAGCAATCAATTCACTTTTACTTCACAACTGACTTCTTTTCTCATTTTTATGTAAATTGGTAAAAACTGTTTGACGGTATCTGCGGCCTGCCACTCGATTCCTGTACAAAGTTATGGCCCCTAAGGCCACTGAAGCTGGATATTGGATACCCCAGTTCTGAACTATTGAAACACACACACACATACATACACAATCAATCAAGAACCTATCCTATCTCATCATGGGTGACCGCTATCATCCTTCAGTCTTCTTAAAAGAATAGGAAGAGTCCATGGGAGTGAGTTCTTCAGTTCGTTTCTTGGATCCACTTACAGAGATAACAAGTCACTGAAAAACTCATTCACCCTATGATTCAGTGTTCTGTTTCGTTTTTTTTTTCCTCACAGTCTCCACAGCTTCAGCTGCAAAGACACCTCCGCCGTACTTATATGCAACTTTTTCGTTGAGTGTCAAAGTTCCAGGAACACGTAACACGGGTCCGAACATGAAGTAGGTCAGAACACGTACGTTATGCTTCGAAACTTAACAGGGGTTAAGAGCATTAGGGATTATCCTGTGCTATGTCCCCAGTTAAGGCTGGCTTGTCTTTTGCGGTGCACTCCTAGTCAGTCTTTTGTCCACCCACGTCATCGCTTTCTTCCTTTTTTGCTGTCAGAGTATGGTTTTCACTATTGTATTATGCCTCTTTATCTAGTCGAACTTTCTTCCTATTAAAGTATGGTTTTCACTATTGTATTATGCCTCTTATCTAGTCGAACTTTCTTCCTATTAAAGTATGGTTTTCACTACTGTATTATGCCTCTTTATCTAGTCGAACTTTCTTCCTATTAAAGTATGGTTTTCACTACTGTATTATGCCTCTTTATCTAGTCGAACTTTCTTCCTATTAAAGTATGGTTTTCACTACTGTATTATGCCTCTTTATCTAGTCGAACTTTCTTCCTATTAAAGTATGGTTTTCACTACTGTATTATGCCTCTTTATCTAGTCGAACTTTCTTCCTATTAAAGTATGGTTTTCACTACTGTATTATGCCTCTTTATCTAGTCGAACTTTCTTCCTATTAAAGTATGGTTTTCACTACTGTATTATGCCTCTTTATCTAATCGAACTTTTTTCCCTATCAAAGTATGGTTTTCACTACTATATTCTACATGTTGATATAACTGAACTTTTCTCCCAAATATGATTTTCACTACTGTATTATGCCCTTTCATATAACTGAACTTTTTCTCTCAAATATGGTTTTCACTATTGTTTTCTGCCTGTTAATGTAACAGAACTTTTCTCTCAAATATGGTTTTCACTGTTGTTTTATGTTTACTGATATAACTGAACTTTTCTCACAAATATGGTTTTCACTATTGTATTCTGCTCCTTGATATAACTGAACTTTTCTCTCAAATATGGTTTTCATTATTGTAACCTGTCCGTTGATATAACCGAACTTTTCTCTCACATATGGTTTTCACTATTGCTTTCTGCCTGTTGATATAACCGAACTTTTCTCTAAAATATGTTTTTCATTACTGTATTCAGCCTCTTATTGTGGCATAAATATTTAACTGCCTGGTTCTTCTGGTTCTGGTTATTTCTCTTTTCACTTTAAATTGTTTTAGTACAGCGGGGAGTGCCCTACAGTGTAGTGAGTAATCGATTTTTTTTCTAATTCCCTAGAATGGCCACCATCTTGTGAGGAAAATTGGTCCAAGTCACGATTCCCTGTTGTGGCCAAACTATCCCAGGTATTTGTTTCGGTACTCATGGATACACGAGAAAACTGAAAATGGGGGAGCTGGATTGGATGATATCAGGTTCACTACACGGGAGATTATGAGCGACATTTAATGGGGTGTGTGACCCAACAATCGCCCGCCAAAGGTCTCAAGAACGGTAACCCGTGAGATGAGACCCAAGCGACTAGACAGAGAGATACTTTAATCACTTCTTGACAAGGAAACTTTGATTATCTCCCCCTTTGGGTTGGGGTTGGTATAACAAAGAGATAGTGTTAAAGAGTTGGGGGGGGATAGATGTACTAAGGATTACAGACATCAGACAGATGTTCTAGGGATTAAAGGCATCAGACAGATGTACAAGGATCAAAGAAATCGGATAAGATGTGCTAGGGATTAAAGATACCAGACATGGTATTAGTGTAATAAATAGATGTTCTGGTCTATATATTGAAGTATGAAGAAGTTCGAATTGATACTGTCTTATAATTCTTCTGATTAATATAATCTTGTAATCCCGTCACTTGTCTCAATGATATTGGTGCAATTATAACGCTTGCAGCTTTTAAGGAACAATTTTTTTTATACATAGGAAACTACGAGGTTTTGGTACGATAAAGTAAGAGAACACAATTTTGTAGGATTAGACATAATTTGGTCTAATCCTACAAAATTATGAAGCTGTTCTCTGTTAAATGCGGACATTATCTTCACGCACAACCTGATTCCTGCTGTCTAGATTAGGTTTCACAGATATTGCAACATTCACTAGTCAATAATTAACTAAAGAATCTGTGGAGAGGAGCAGACAGAACCACAAAAAATAAGATTCTTAAGGGCATGCATCGCATCTTTCCCATCTCAACATATGCTTGTGAGACCTGGACACTTAACAAAACAGCTGAGAAACGCATAACTGCCTTTGAATGTAAATGCTACAGAAGAGTCCTTCAAATATCATTGACACAAAGAAGAACAAATATATCCATACTACAAGAACTTAATATTGAAGATGGCTGGCTAGTGAAGAGGATTAGGGAGAGAAAACTTAAATATTTGGACACATTAAACGTCATGATAATCTAGAGAAGACCGTCTTGGAAGGGTACATAATGGGAAAAAGAAAGAGAGGAAGACCAAGGTGAAGATGGCTGCAAGACATCGTTGATGATCTGCAGGTGTATGCATCAGCAGCAGCCATCTTGCTCACAGGCGAAAGGCCTACAGGAGTGCTGTTTGGGAGGCAAAATTCCTCAAGGGACATGCAAATGAATGAATGACTAGACCAAGTCCGATAAAAGTTCACTGAATCCATTCAGTTCTGACTAATAAGGTCACAGATGTATTGTTGACAACATCATGAGGAATAAGATGCAGTAGGACATAAAATTCCATGGCATCGCCGTTGAATTAGTTTACAAAAAGTTTCAAAAGTATAAAATCTTCATAATCGACTTGAAAGACATCTTCAGTCTGTCCTAAAACTACTTCTCGTTCTAAAAACTCCGTCTTTTTAAACTTCTTCATACCTGTCTCTTTGTGTGTCTCGTCTTCTTTCACCTACTCTCTCTCTCTCTCTCTCTCTTTCTCTCTCTCTCGGTAATCCTTGCTATGCCTTTATGGTCCATTAGTTTTGGTATTCACGCCGATATGTTCCCGAGTATTAACATGGCAGTTTAGTGCTGTCGAATGTCCACCCCTTCAGCGTCCAGTCGTGATATTATTTCTAATACCGTGGGAGTGTTCCTCTCCCAAATTTTCCATCTTTTCTGACCTGCTTTCCACGTATCAGTAATAATAATAACCATAATAAAATGCTAATAGTAATAATTATCATAACATTAATAATAATAATAATACTTTAATCACACCTTACAAGGGACTATGCTACATTAGGAACTAAAGACATCAGACAAGTGTACTAGGGGTTAATGACATCAGATAGATGTGCTAGGATTACAGACATCAGATAGATGTGCTAGGATTACAGACATCAGATAGATGTGCTAGGATTACAGACATCAGATAAATGTGCTAGGATTACAGACATCAGATGGATGTGCTAGGATTACAGACATCAGATAGATGTGTTAGGATTACAGGCATCAGATAGATGTGCTAGGAATACAGACATCACATAAGATGTTCTAGGGATTAAAGACATCACAATGTCTTAAGTGTCTTAAGCCAAAAACGAATAGAGCCTACAGAAATTATATATATATATATATATACACACACACACACACACACATATATATATATAAGAGTGACAGAAAGTGAGAAGAAAGGTCAGTCAGTCATTTGCATGCCCCTTGCGGAACTTTGCCTCCCTAACAGCTCCCCTGTAGGCCTCTCGGTTGTAAGCGAGATGCCCTGCTGCTGATGCATCCATTCGCAGATCATCAACGATGTCTTGCAGCCATCTTCGTCTTGGTCTTCCTCTCTTTCTTTTTCCCATTATGTACCCTTCCAAGGCAGTCTTCTCTAAATTCTCATGACGTTTAATGTGTCCAAAATATTTAATTTTTCTCTGTTTAATCCTCTTTACTAGCCAGCCTTCTTCAATATTAAGCTCTTGTAGTATAGATATATTTGTTCCTTTTTGCGTCCATGATATCTGAAGGACTCTTCTGTAGCATTTACGTTTAACGGCGTTTATTTGTTTATCGGCTGTTTTGTTAAATGTCCAAGTGTCACGGGCATATGAAGAAAAGATTGGCCCTAAATAGCAAGAAAACAGAAGCAGTGGCCAAAAAAAAAAAAAAAAAGAAGAACCCACCCAAATGCAGTGTTAAAGTACAAGAAACAACCTTGAGACAAGTACATGTAGTTAAATATCGGTGCACTCGAGTTACATCAGGTCGATAAATTGACCTCTGAAATCAAGAAGAGAATATAAAAAAAACCAGAATAGCTTTCAAAGAAATGAGAAACGTCGCGTGCAGTTCATCTGTATCATGGGACATCAGAAAGAGAGTTATAAAAAGCTACACTAAGCCTACCCTATTATGTGGAAGTCAGTCATGAACAATCAACAGATCGATGGAAAGATCACTAGAGGCAACAAAGATGTGGTTCATTTGAAGAACGTTGAGAAGACCTTGGACAGTTGAGATGAAAAACAGGAAATGTCTATTAAAAACAAACGTAGATAGAAACCTAATTAAATCCATACGAAAATGATTCATTCATTGGACGAACAATGAGAAGAGAAGGACCTGAAAACATAACAACAGGAAAGATACATGGTAAGAGATGCAGGGGAAGACCAAGAGACAAAAAAAATCATATACAGTCTAGGGCGATGGCACAAAAAAAAAAAAAAAATTCACAAACCGAATTAATGGAACGAGATCTGTGGAAGAGCATACCGGCATGGCACCTGATGATGATGAATGCCCTAAGTATGTTACTCTGCGAAATTAAATACTGCAAAGCCACCAAAACTATAGAAACCAAAATTAATTCCCTCTAGACCAAATGTTTACATAGGATCAAACAAATATTTTGACAAAGGACCACAAGAAATAACATTTTGTTGACAGAAGTGAGACACAATAATTAGTGTATAAGTATTCTTCGTCCTGTTTGTGTTTGTATGATTAATATTCTTCGTCCTGTTTGTGTTTGTATGATTAAGGCTGTAATGTAATAAAGCTGCTCCTACGTTTTTTTTTCCCCTAGTTTATACATTTTGTTGACAGAAAATGAAGATGATCCAGTTGTTATTGAAGAAAGATGCTGACGATGTTTGGGACATGTGCTCCGTATGGCTGGTAACTCATGACCAAAAAAAAAAAAAACAAAACACTAAGATGGACACCACAGGAGAACAGAAGTAAGAGTAAACCAAAGGAGACATGGAGAAGAACAACAGAGAGGATGCCGAGCAAGAGAGGACTCACCTGGGCAAGAGCAGAAAAAAGAAGGCAAAGGACAGGCTTTTGTGGAAAGAAACAAAACCCTTGTGGATGTTCCATGTGCCCTGGGCAACTAAAGGTTCAGAGAGAGAGAGAGAGAGAGAGAGAGAGAGAGAGAGGAGAGAGAGAGAGAGAAAGAGAGAGAATTACTCAGTGTAATAAAAATGTGCTAGGGATTAAAGTCATCATTACAGAGAATTACCCAGTGCAGTAAAAATGAATTTACTGGGGATTTCAGACATCACTGGTGGATTACTGATCGAAGTAACAAAAATTACTAGGGATTAAAGACATCACAAGATGATTAGTCTGTGCATTTAGTTCTGTTCAGCTCGAGTTTGACAGGTTTTCAACACATTTTTATTTGCATTCCTATTTGTCCTTGTTCTAACATGTCCTAACATTTTCTCTTTACAGTTCTTACTGATAAACTTTCTCGCTGTAAAGCTAACGCTCAGTAACGTTAATGAAACCTAGAAGTGTATTTCAATTCTAATCCAGTCATTTATACGACTTTCAAGAAACGAAACAAAATAAAATGCAACCGTTGTTGTTCCGTTTGCTTGGATTCTGCAATTTTAAAATATTATAAATCTAAAAATCGGTATCGGGTAAATTTCCTGTGCAAAATGTAGCGGACGTGTTCGTTTCGAAAAAAAAACAAACTTTTTTGTGTGAATTATTATTATTATTATTATTGAACAGTAATCATATGACCGATATTTACCACACTTTATAAATCGCGCTTTATCAGGTTCGCAAACGTTTTGCTCAAAGAAGGTCTGGCTTTCGATACAGCTGTTTCGGTAACGTACATTAAGATGCGCTACAAAGGGTTCTGTAGGAATACTTAGACGAAGATGTATGATTTAATTTCATTCATTCATTTGAATGTCCCCTGCGGAACTTTGCCTCCCAAACAGCACTCCTGTAGGCCTCTCTGTTGTGAGCAAGATGGCCTGCCGCTGCTGCATCCATTTGCAGATCGTCAACGATGTCTTGCAGCCATCTTCGTTTTGGTCTTCCTCTTTTTCTTTTTCCCATTATGTACCCCTCCAAGACGGTCTTCTCTAAATTATCATGACGTTTAATGTGTCCAAAATATTTAAGTTTTCTCTCTTTAATCCTCTTTACTAGCCAGTCTTCTTCAATATTAAGTTCTTGTAGTATGGATATATTTGTTCTTTTTTGTGTCCACGATATTTGGAGAACTCTTCTGTAGCATTTACATTCAAAGGCATTTATGTGTTTCTCAGCTGTTTTGTTAAGTGTCCAGGTCTCACAGGCATATGTTGCGATGGGAAAGATGCATGCCCTTAAAAATCTTATTTTTGTGGTTCTATCTGCTCCTCTCCACAGATTCTTTATTTGTTTTACTTTCTGATTTAATTAGAATGTATAAAATAGGAAAAAGTAGGAGCAGCTTTATTACTTAACGATTACAAAGTTGTGACGTTTCGGCGTGAGCCTTAATCATACAAAAACATACAGGACGAAGAATTAGAGAGAGGAGATAAAGTATAGATTCACATGAATACTATTAAAAAATTTTTTTGGTTTAAAAAAAAGAGTACTTAGCTGTAAATTGTAAGGTGTGACTTGTCCGGCGGTGTGTGTCAGGAATGGGATTTAATTATCGCTCTAGGATTATTTTTTTTAAACATGCAGTTGTACCGGTTTCTTTCATCTTGCGTAAGTACTTGCTGCAATACCGGTTTCCTCAGTACAGCTTTCGCTATTTAATATTTCTTTTTAATGTAAGATTAAACAAACTTTACAAACATCAGCAGAAAGTAAATGTTCGAGCAAACTTTGGAACAAATAAAATCTTATCGGCAGTGGGATTTAATCTTGACAAAATGCTCATATGCTGGACCAGGGTCAAAGCTGGCTCATCATCATCATCATCATCATCATCGTCATCGTCATCGTCATCGTCATCATCATCATCATCATCATCATACAGCCCTGATTATCCTCTAAACGATTTCGCTGGTTGCTTTTTACTAGCTTTTTTTTATAACATAAACCGGTTACGGTAACTGACAGCCTCAGAAAGTTTCAGTTTTTCTCGTTTTTTTTTTAAATCGGTAATTTACCGGTAATTATGGAATTGTGTATGATCTAGCTTTTTTTTTTTTAAGGCAGGAGATTAAAATTTAAACGAGCATGGAAAATAACCGCAACAACTCAGTATTTCCGCACAATACCTTTATCAAGGACAGCAGGAAAAAAAAAGACGAAATAAATAGATGAATGTTTTCGTCGCTGTTGTCCTTTATAACTGCAATTTGTGCCGAAATATTTGATGGTTGTAATTTTTTTTTTCATAGCAATTGAACTATTCTTATTTTCTAGTGCTCCCCCTTTCTCAAAACCATCACTCCCTCCCCTCCCCTTCTCTTTTCATCTTTTCAAAACTGTAATCAATCCAATGAAAATTACGAGCTGGGAATCCCCGGGGGTAGCATGTCTTCAAATTTCAGAATCTTGAATTCATTGACAGACTTAGAATTTCTGTAATCAATGACTGACAGATTTCTGAAGGAATGCCACTTGGAATTCATAACTGGAAAATTTTCCAGGCAGGACTGGGGAGATTAAAAAAAAAAAATTCCTGAAATAAGCGTCAGTTGAATTCAATGACAAAATGTCAAATTCCATTATTCTGTGGGCACTTTAGAAATGACTCACGGTAAAGAGAACTCACAGGAGATGAAAATTACATCAAATCAACGTCGATGACGATGATGATTTTATTCGTAGATGATAAATGTCATCTGTGTCGGCAGGGGTCCACCTGGACGAAGTGGATTATCGGTCTGATCACGGCAAATTGTCAGGTCTTTGTAGATCGCTCTCGCTGCTTAACAAGGATCTGACACGGGATACTTTCTCACATGACCTTACCTCGTCAGTACGGAACCCCGTGTAAAAATGGGCAAAGTGACATAATGTCCCGTATTACAGGGGCAGTCCCGTATTTTAACGATTTATCCCATGAATTGTTTTTCCTTAGGCCGGGGGCACTTAAATGTACTCGTTTAAAAAAAAAAAGTCTTACATTTTACATCTTTCCCGCGCCGTTAAACGCCATATAGGGTTCGCACTGTAGTTCGCCATGTTTTTTTTCTGTTTTCGGCGAGCTTTTCAACTTCATCAAGAGATTCTATGCTTAGTAATTTAGTCTCTCTTAACAATATCCTCTTTAGAATTGCACGTCATCGACCTCTTTTTCCCCACTTGATTACAGCTTGTTTTTCGGGATTCTCTGATTGTTTCTTCTCATCACGAGGCCGATATACATGTCTTCATCTTATATTTTTTTTGGATCACCCATGAGACAGGCTTGTGTGCTCATCTTCCTTATTTCTGGGTTGGTCTCCTCATCTTTCTTATCTCTGGGTTGGTCTCCTCATATTCCTTATTTCTGGGTTGGTTTCCTCATCTTCCTTATCACCTAAGTTGATCTCCTCATTTTCCTTATCACTACGTTGGTCTCCTCATCTTCCTTATCTCTGGGTTGATCTCCTTATCTTAAACTGCTCTTACAGACACCGAATACAATTAATTGTTTTCTGAATAGTCCCGAAAATTTTGTTTAGTAGATAGTCATTTATAATGTATGTAGTTACTTCTGTACTGAGTGAATGTTTAAGAGCGAAACGTAAATGTTATATTTTATTTTATGTCTCTCAGCTTCAATGTTAGTTATGTTTGTTACATGAACAGCATATTTGTAGAATGTCTGGAACAGAGTGCAAGATGTATGATAAAGGGCAGAATGTCAGACAGGCCTCCGTGCCCAATTCTTAACCCTTTTGAAATAAAGATCAATCAATCAATCAATCAATCAATCAATCCTCATCTTCCTTATCACTACGTTGGTCTTCTCATCTTCCTTATCACTACCTTGGTCTCCTCATCTTCCTTATCACTACGTTGGTCTCCTCATCTTCCTTATCACTACGTTGGTCTCCTCATCTTCCTTATCACTACGTTGGTCTCCTCATCTTCCTTATCTCTACGTTGATCTTGTCATCTTCCTTATCACTACGTTGGTCTCCTCATCTTCCTTATCTCTACGTTGATCTCCTCATCTTCCTTATCTCTGGGTTGGTCTCCTCATCTTCCTTATCTCTACGTTGATCTCCTCATCTTCCTTATCTCTACGTTGGTCTCCTCATCTTCCTTATCTCTACGTTGGTCTTGACCTCGCCTTGAACATTCGTCCCACCGTATACATAGTATTTTCCTCAGACATTTGTTTTCTAATTTGTTTTCTATTTCTTTAGCTGTTTTCCAGCTTTCGCAAAAGCATAACCATGGATATTAACTGAATAACGTTAGTCTTGTTTTCGTGCTTATAACTTTTGGAATGCCGTATCACCTGTCCCGTATTGTCCCGTATTCCCATCTTTGATCGTCGGAAGTTAGAAAATGGCGGGCGGACGAGAAAAAATTGTTAGGAAAATGCTCAGAATTGTAAAAAGATCCTAAGTGGAAATGTTTCTGTGTTGAACAAAAGTCACTCTCTGTAGAGGAGTAGAACAGGAAGGGGTGACCTAGAACATTTTGTTAAGTCAAGTTACAAACCTGGCCTAGTGATTAAAATTTTGGGTAAAAATTTAAAATTTAACTTTAACACAGATACCCCCCCCCCCCCAACCAAAAAAACAAAACACACACACACACATATACATAACACTCACACATCTGAGAGGGAAGGAGAGAGAGGGAGGGATGGAGAGAAGAGAGAAGAGAGAGTGAGGGGAGAGAGTGTGAGGGGGAAGGGAGGGAGGGAGAGAGAGAAAGAGGGAGAGAGAGAGAATGAGAGGGACGGAGAGGGAGTTCGACTGAAATAGGTCATGGATTAAAGACAATCTGAGGATTTGGGGAGATTTGGTGGGGGGAGGGGGGGTAATTTCCCATCCTACAGCTACCCAGTTCTAACATTCCTACGCGTGTCACTCTGAGTTCTTTCACAGAGAATCTTTGCTGCGCTTTCTCTCTCTCTCCTCTCTCTCTCTCCCCCCCCCACCCCCACAAATGGCCAGCACTCTAAGACGCCATATTTAGTGTCTAGCCGGCTTATTACAAAGCCTGCCATTAGTTTTTTGAGTCATAATTTATCCACAGCGACAAAACAGGGTATCTCGACGTTGATCTTTCAAAGAAGAAAAAAAAAACGTTATGTTCCCATATTGCACTTTGTGTCTGTCACTGGGCTTCGGCTGTAACAGATCTCAGTATCGGAGATTTTGTATGAAAATCGGTAAATTTTGTTTTAAATTATACCTTTACGTTGCCCTTTATCTTCTTCATCAGTCTCTCTTCCTGGTTATATTCTTGTTGCTACGGTGCTGTCAAGTCCTCCCCTACTTAATATCTTACTTTATCTTACATCTTACATTCTTCCCGTGCCGTTAAACGTCACATAGGGCTCACATGGTAGTTCGCCAAATTTTCCTGTTTTCGGGGAGCTTTTCAACCTCATCAGGGGATTTTATGCCTACTAATTTGACCGCGATAGAAGCGGAGAAGGCAGCAAAAACAGGAGACGGCAAAACTCTATATAACATACAAAAGAGGCTAACCGGTAATATTACATCTAAAGAAAGACCAATCCTTAGCAAAACTGGCACATTTTTAGCATCAAGTAAAGACCAAAAGCAAAGATGGGCCGAACACTTCCAAGAATTACTTAATCGACTACATCCAAAAGAACTGATAGACCTTGGAACTGATTTACCATTCCCACAACTAAATGTCGACCTAGATGAAATTACATTGCATGAAAGTGAAACAGCAGTGAACCTAATTGGCTAACAACAAAGCTGTAGGTGAAGATGAAATGACAGCCGAAATGTTAAAAGCTATTAATATAGACAACATGAAACAACTACAGAGAATGTTCAATAAACTTTGGAAACAAGAAAAAGTCCCTTCTAAGTGGAAAAAAGGAATCAATTTTAAAATACTGAAAAAGGCAATCTTAGCGATTGCAAACTGGAAAAGAGTAACCTTACTATCAGTTGTGTCAAAAGTATTTTGCAAAGTTATTCTGAATAGAATTCAATATATCGTGGATGCTGCAATGAAAGAAGAACAGGCAGGATTTCGAAAAGGGAGAAGCTGTCTCGACCAGATCTTTACTCAAAGAATAATACTTGAAGAACATATTGAAAAGCAGAAACCTTTAATACTGAGCTTCATAGACTTTAAAAAGGCATTTGATAGCATACACAGAGAATCATTATAGAGGATTTTAAGAATATATGGAATATCATCTGAGATCGTCAACATCATTAGTGACCCCTATAATGAATATGTTTGTGTAGTCAATACAGACGAAGGAATGAGTGAATGGTTCCAAATTGAAACAGGCGTGAAACAAGGATGTATATTATCTCCTTTGCTTTTGGAATTGCCATAAACTTCATAATGAAAAAAATGTTGCAAAGGTAAAACAGGCATTGATTGGGTACGTGAGACCCAACTGGAAGATCTTGATTTTGCAGATGACATAACTCTTAACAGCGACAATATGAAATCAATGCAAGTAAAAACAGATACCCTGTCTTCAATGGCTAGTAAAATAGGACTTGAAATTAACAAGGATAAAACAAAAATAATGAAGGTTCTCTTTAACGACGAAGGAGAAATATACGTAGAAGGAACAGGTGTTGAAGAAGTAAACCATTTTACATATCTCGGTAGCTATATAGACCACAGTGGTGACACCAGAAAAGAAGTTAGAATTCGAATTGCCAAATCAGCATTGGCCTTCAAGAATCTTGGGAACATATAGCATTCAGAAGTTATCAGCACAGAAACCAAGTTAAGATTATTCAATTCAAATGTAATATCCACCCTCATTTATGCATGTGAAAGCTGGAAAACAACTAAAGAAGTAGACAAGAAATTAGACTCTTTTGAAAACAAATGCCTAAGGAAAATATTCGGTATAAAGTGAAATGAATTCAAGAACAACGCGGAGATCAGACAGATGAGCAAACAACAACCTGCCTCATGGCTGATCAGAAAAAGAAGATGGGCATATGTCGGCCATGTGATGAGAAGAAACAATCAGAGAATCCCAAAACAAGCTATCAAATGGAACACGACAGGCCGAAGAAAAAGAGGTCGACCACGTGAAACTCTAAAGAGGACATTTCTAAGAGAAGCCAATTCAGTGGGCATATCATCCCTTGATGAGATTGAAAAACTCACCGAAGACAGGACATCTTGGCGAACTACCATGTGGGCCCTATGTGACGTTTAACGGCATGGGAAGGATGTACGATGTAAGAATTTGGCCTCTCTTAACAATACCCTCTTTAGAATTCACGTGGTCGACCTCGTTTTCTTCGGCCTGTTGTGTTCCACTTGATAGCTTGCTTTGGGATTCTCTGACTGTTTCTTCTTTACAAATAAAGATCATTCATTCACTCTCATCACGTGACCGACATATGTCCACCTCCTTCTTCTGATCACCCATCATGAGATAGGGTTCGCTCATCTGCCTATCTTTGCATTATTGATTTCGTTCTACTCTAGACCGAGTATTTTCCTTGGGCATTTGTTTTCAAGGGTCTAATTTGTTGTCTTTTTCTTTAGTTGTTTTCCAGCTTTCGCATGCATAAATGAGGGTGGATATTGAATAATATTAGCTTGGTTTATGTACTTATAGCTTTTGAGTGTCATATATTCTCAAGATTCTCGAAGGCCAATGCTTAGTATATTCTTCTTCTTCTTCTTCTTCTTCTTCTTCGTCTTCGTCGTCGTCTTCTTCTTCTTCTTCCTCTTCCTCATCTTCTTCTTCTTCTTCTTCTCTTCTTCTTCTTCTTCTTCTTCTTCTTCTTCTTCTTCAGCTTTCCGAGCCATTAAGGCTCATTGCTGATGATAAAATTCGCCTCCATTCCTCACTATTCATTATCTTCTCTCTCCAGTTGTTGACACCAATTTCTTTTATATCCTCTTCTAAGTCGTCTTTCCATCTCTGTCTTGATCTACCCCATGGTTTGTTTCCCTCATCTCTTGTGCATGCATCATTTTCGTTTGTCTGCTCATTCCATTCTTTCTTCATGCCCCAGCCAGCGTAGTCTGTTCAGTTTCAAGACATTTATAATTCGCTGGGATTTAAACAAGCTGTTCAATGCTTAGTATATGCCCAATGAATTGAGATTATCTTATCTTTCTTTCATCTGAATTACTTCTTTCAAACCCACAGCAGGTTAACAGGATCGTAAAAAAAGACAATGTACTTGTTGCACTGAACCTTCATATACGATTACTGATTTTTTAAAAATGAGATTACCCCCTCCCCCCGAAACTTTAGACGTCGCCGGTAACTGTAACCATAACCGGTTTACATTATCAAAAAAACCTGTTCATAAAAAGCAACCAGCGAAATTGTTTGGAGGATAATCTGTCAGGAGGTTGGTGGTGCCTAGTTTTTATAGAGAAGAATCAGCCAGTTTTGACTTTGAGTATGTGAGCCATTTTGTGAAAATTAAATCTTGTCTCAAGTAAGGTAAGAACAAAAAAAAGTACATCATCATCATCATCATCGGGTGTAAGCAAGATGCCCTGCTGCTGATGCGTCCATTCTCAGATTATCAACGATGTCCTGCAGCCATCTTCGCCTTGGTCTTCCTCTCTTTCTTTTTTCCCCATTATGTACCCCTCCAAGACTGTCTTTCTAAATTATCATGACGTTTAATATGTCCAAAATATTTAAGTTTTCTCTGTTTATTCTTCTTTACTAGCCAACTTCTTCAATATTAAATTCTTGTAGTATAGATATATGTGATCTTTTTCGCGGTTCCATGGAGCTAAAAATGACAAAATATTTTCTCCCTAAATCCAAAAAAAGATGTTTTTGTACATACACTATTTTGTCAGTGTGTGATCTTTCCCGACTGAACTTTGTTAACGATGCGGAAGATCTCTCTCTCTCTCTCTCTCTCTCTCTCTCTCTTTTCAGGTCCATATTTTAGAATAATAACACAACCAGATACGCTCGTTTAGTTTCATTTCGTTCCGTTGTTCTGACATGGCTTAATCACATTTAGGGCATTCCTACACCTGCTAGGCTCCACTCCTCAACCTGTCACCATCTTCACTTCGAGTGGGCCTCCTGTAACTGTCACCACCTTCACTATGAGTGGGCTCCCTGTAACTGTCACTATCTTCACTATGAGTGGGCCCCCTGTAACTGTCACCACCTTCACTATGAGTGGGCTCTCTGTAACTGTCACTATCTTCACTATGAGTGGGCCCCCTGTAACTGTCGTCACTTTCACTATGAATGGGCCCCCTGTAACTGTCACCACTTTCACTATGAGTGGGCCCCTGTAACTGTCACCATCTTCACTATGAGTAGGCCCCCTGTGACTGTCACCACCTTCACTATGAGTGGGCTCCCTGTAACTGTCACCATCTTCACTATGAGTGGGCCCCCTGTAACTGTCGTCACCTTCACTATGAGTGGGCCCTCTGTAACTGTCACCATCTTCACTATGAGTGGGCCCCCTGTAACTGTCACCACCTTCACTATGAGTGGGCCCTCTGTAACTGTCACCATCTTCACTATGAGTGGGCCTCCTGTAACTGTCGTCACCTTCATTATGAGTGGGCCCCCTGTAAATGTCACCACCTTCACTATGAGTGGGCCCCCTGTAACTATCACCACCTTCACTATGAGTGGACCCCCTGTAACTGTCATCACCTTCACTATGAGTGGGCTCCCTGTAACTGTCACCAACATCACTGTGAGTGGGGCTCCTGTAACTGTCACCACCTTCACTGTGAGTGGGCCCCCTGTAACTGTCACCACCTTCACTATGAGTGGCAGCACGGACACTCCAAACGCCAGCGACAGTTTCCCTGGCAGATTTTCTACAAATGTGCTCGGTCAGCCGGCCGTCTGGTCCAGTGCCGCCTTAATGCATGGGCCAAACTGGGCCGCATGCACCTGAGGCCCAACCAGCCCATGGAAATCCATGATTTATATTATATAATATATCTATATATTACTTGCATAGGTTAGATAGGACTGGCGGGGACTCAGTGGATTACTTTGTCCAGGGGCCCCCGATGCTGTTAAGACGGCCCTGGAGTGGTCTGCCTTTTTTTACGATTTCCAACTGCCAAGGCATTGTACACACGTAGTTCTATCACGCCACCTAGAGACCAGCGGTAGTTCTATCACGCCACCTTGAGACCAGCGGTAGTTCTATCACGCTACCTAGAGACCAGCGGTAGTTCTATCACGCTACCTAGAGACCAGCGGTAGTTCTATCACGCTACCTAGAGACCAGCGGTAGTTCTATCACGCTACCTAGAGACCAGCGGTAGTTCTATCACGCTACCTAGAGACCAGCGGTAGTTCTATCACGCCACCTTGAGACCAGCGGTAGTTCTATCACGCTACCTAGAGACCAGCGGTAGGTCTATCACGCTACCTAGAAACCAGCGGTAGTTCTATCACGCTACCTAGAGACCAGCGGTAGTTCTATCACGCTACCTAGAGACCAGCGGTAGTTCTATCACGCTACCTAGAGACCAGCGGTAGTTCTATCACGCTACCTAGAGACCAGCGGTAGTTCTATCACGCTACCTAGAGACCAGCGGTAGTTCTATCACGCCACCTTGAGACCAGCGGTAGTTCTATCACGCTACCTAGAGACCAGCGGTAGGTCTATCACGCTACCTAGAAACCAGCGGTAGTTATATCACGCTATCTAGAGACCAGCGGTAGTTCTATCACGCTACCTAGAGACCAGCGGTAGTTCTATCACGCTACCTAGAGACCAGCGGTAGTTATATCACGCTACCTAGAGACCAGCGGTAGTTATATCACGCTGCCTAGAGACCAGCGGTAGTTATATCACGCTGCCTAGAGACCAGCGATAGTTATATCACGCTGCCTAGAGACCAGCGGTAGTTCTATCACGCTACCTAGAGACCAGCGGTAGTTATATCACGCTACCTAGAGACCAGCGGTAGTTATATCACGCTACATAGAGACCAGCGGTAGTTATATCACGCTACATAGAGACCAGCGGTAGTTCTATCACGCTACCTAGAGACCAGCGGTAGTTCTATCATGCTACCTAGAGACCAGCGGTAGTTCTATCACGCTACCTAGAGACCAGCGGTAATTCTATCATGCTACCTAGAGACCAGCGGTAGTTCTATCATGCTACCTAGAGACCAGCGGTAATTCTATCATGCTACCTAGAGACCAGCGGTAATTCTATCATGCTACCTAGAGACCAGCGGTAATTCTATCATGCTACCTAGAGACCAGCGGTAATTCTATCATGCTACCTAGAGACCAGCGGTAGTTCTATCATGCTACCTAGAGACCAGCGGTAGTTCTATCACGCTACCTAGAGACCAGCGGTAGTTCTATCACGCTACCTAGAGACCAGCGGTAGTTCTATCACGCTACCTAGAGACCAGCGGTAATTCTATCATGCTACCTAGAGACCAGCGGTAGTTCTATCATGCTACCTAGAGACCAGCGGTAGTTCTATCATGCTACCTAGAGACCAGCGGTAGTTCTATCACGCTACCTAGAGACCAGCGGTAATTCTATCATGCTACCTAGAACCAGCGGTAGTTCTATCATGCTACCTAGAGACCAGCGGTAATTCTATCATGCTACCTAGAGACCAGCGGTAATTCTATCATGCTACCTAGAGACCAGCGGTAATTCTATCATGCTACCTAGAGACCAGCGGTAATTCTATCATGCTACCTAGAGACCAGCGGTAATTCTATCATGCTACCTAGAGACCAGCGGTAGTTCTATCACGCTACCTAGAGACCAGCGGTAGTTCTATCACGCTACCTAGAGACCAGCGGTAGTTCTATCACGCTACCTAGAGACCAGCGGTAATTCTATCATGCTACCTAGAGACCAGCGGTAGTTCTATCATGCTACCTAGAGACCAGCGGTAGTTCTATCATGCTACCTAGAGACCAGCGGTAGTTCTATCACGCTACCTAGAGACCAGCGGTAATTCTATCATGCTACCTAGAGACCAGCGGTAATTCTATCATGCTACCTAGAGACCAGCGGTAGTTCTATCATGCTACCTAGAGACCGGCGGTAATTCTATCATGCTACCTAGAGACCAGCGGTAATTCTATCATGCTACCTAGAGACCAGCGGTAGTTCTATCATGCTACCTAGAGACCAGCGGTAGTTCTATCACGCTACCTAGAGACCAGTGGTAGTTCTATCATGCTACCTAGAGACCAGTGGTATTTCTATCACGCTACCTAGAGACCAGTGGTAGTTCTATCATGCTACCTAGAGACCAGCGGAATTTATTTGCTGGAGAATTCACAAGAAGAGAAAAGAAAGAAAAAAAAAAAAACGGCCACTTCTGGTCTTTCTTACAAGAAGGATACCAAAGAAAGCCAAGATTTTTGTTCTTATCTGTTGTGTTGTTTGAGTATGCGATCTTTGAAAAAGGCTTTTGGGCGAAATATTGGATTGTTGTTGTTAAATTCTTCATTTATACGCGCTGATCGCACTTTCTGCCATTCTTTTTTGCTGGCCACTTTCCTCATTCTTTCTATTCTTTGTTGTTGTTGTTGTTGTAAAACCGAACCATACACCTCTATCTACTTTATTACCAGGTCCAGTTTGACCACAGTGGTCGTTTCTCTTATCTCTCACGTTAAATTTATGGAAATCTGGTGGATAGTTTACTGAATGTTTTAACTTTTTCTCTGTACAGAGTTCTTTGCCGTCTGATTATCTCCCTTATTCCCCGGAAGAGGAACTGTGCTGTAGTGGCGTTCTGGGATACGCCTCCGATAACCTGTCCTTGAACTTTCCGTGTCAGAATCTACCATGTTGTAATAGCAGTGACACAGTGGCCGTGGTAGCTATTGATTTCGCCATGGGGTTCAGGTTCCAGTGCATGGTATGTGTGAATATAATGATGGTATGTGTGAATATAATGATGGCATGTGTGAATATAATGATGGTATGTGTGAATATAATGATGTGTGAATATAATGATGGTATGTGTGAATATAATTATGGCATGTGTGAATATAATGATGGTATGTGTGAATATAATGATGGCATGTGTGAATATAATGATGGTATGTGTGAATATAATTATGGCATGTGTGAATATAATGATGGCATGTGTGAATATAATGATGGCATGTGTGAATATAATGATGGTATGTGTGAATATAATGATGGCATGTGTGAATATAATGATGGCATGTGTGAATATAATGATGGCATGTGTGAATATAATGATGGTATGTGTGAATATAATGATGGCATGTGTGAATATAATGATGATATTCTCACTTTGATTTTCAGTATGGGGGGGGGGGGAACAGAGGGGGAAAACGAAAGAAATAAAAAAATAGGAGAAACACAGAGAGAGAGAGAGAGAGAGAGAGAGAGAGAGAGAGAGAGAGAGAGAAACAGAACACGAAAGAAATAAAAGGGTAAAAAATAAATAAGAGAGAGAGAAAAGGAAAATATGAAAGACAGATAAAGAAAGAGAGATTGAAAGAGGAGAGAGAGAGAGAGAAAGAGGGAGCAAGAGAGAAAGGGGAGAGAGAACGAGAGATTGAAAGAGGAGAGAGAGAGGGAGCAAGAGAGAAAGAAGGGAGGAGAGAGAAAGAGAGTAGCAGACAGAGTATGTGAGAAAGAGAAAGAGAAAAGAAAGAAAGAGAGAGAGAAAGAAAGAAAAGAGAAAAAGAAAGAAAGAGAAAGAAAGAAAGAAAGAAAGAAAATAAATTACTCACGTTATAAACCTTCCAAGAACTCTTTACAGTACAACTCTTGTATCTTCACCAGCCAATCAAGAGCATCGAGCCACTGTGTTACGAAACCGGAGCGGAAGTTCGGACAACGAATCAGGACCCTGATTTCATACCACGTGCCTGCTGCAGTGGGTTAAAGTTCAAGGTCGTTGTCAATCAGTGGTATGCGGCCATGGTAGTTAAGTGTGTGGAAGAAAAGGACAATGAGGATAATTCCTGACTGTGTGTGTGTTTTTGTTTGTTTGTTTGTTTGTTTTTGTGCGAGAATCTGTCAAATTAAAAAACAGGAATGTTCTCCCTTCTTGTCAATGTTATTGAAGACAGTGGCCTGTTGGACTGATGATGGCGGACATAGCCAAGATCAGAGGAAAGCTGTTTTGTGGCCTATACAAGTCAGCTGCTTAATACGTATTAATTTGTGTAAAACTGCCCCCGAAAGATCAGCACCGCGCCCCTGAAAGGTCAGCCGCGCCCCTGAAAGATCAACACCGCGCCCCCGTTAAGGTAAACTTGACCAGAGTATGGAGGAGCTGAGGCTGTACCTGGGTCTTAAGAGAAGGAGGTCCAGTGGGTGCTTTGCGTCCAGATTGTTTCTGTCTCTGTTTTGAGAATAGGTCCAAAGGACTTCACTTATCATAGAGAATGAAGACAGTGAGCCCGGGAGGGGGGGGGGGGTCGGCGCCCCTGGTTGTCTCCTAGGGCCCTGGGCTTTTGAGGGCGCCGGCAGCTCTGTTTCCCCCCCCTCCCCCACCCTTCTTTTCTTATTAAAGATAAATTTCAAGAAGTAACTGACCTCGGAGCCCCCCCTTACCTGGCTCTCCACGGCCCTGCTCGAAAGTGAGCGCCCCAGAAACTGTCTAGTGGCCAAATGTTAGCATCAACACTGACGTTAAATATGACGGCTTCCTCGTCTTACCATGGCCATCCAAGAAGATGCACTCCCTGCAAAGCTTCAAGTCGATGAGTTCACCTAAAAAAAAGCGAGTTTTCTCGGCTCACTACACCACACACGGATCATAGTAACCCATGTCCCTTTTACTCTGGCTGAGCTCGGTACTAGGAGCACCAAAGAAGACGAGGCATAGGGTCTTGGCCAGCTTTTAATTTTCCTGACATAATAAATGAACGCCGTCAGTCTAGCAGAAGGGCGTCTGGGTAGCAAAGTGATTTGTGCGTTTATCTCTTAGGCGAAGTCGGTGATTTGAATCCAGCTAGAAGAATCCCTGTCATCAAACGGTATATAAGCCCTGGAAATGGGTACCTGACTCATTGTGTAGCTGGAGAAGGAAAGACATGGTCACACCACCCTCTAATGCAGTGGTTCCCATACTTTTTACATCCAGGAACTATTTCTTCAAATACGTATAAGCTTTGGACAACCATTTTATATGCAATATCGCAATACCCCATAAATGTTCGACACTTAATATCAAATCGATAACGCGGCCGTTGACCACCTGATAATGCTCCCAGGATCACCTGTAGTTGGGGAGTGGGGGGGGGAACCATATGTTGAGAACCACTGTTGCAGTGTTCCGACAGGCGCTTAACACAATAGACCGCGTTATGACGGCGTTACCCTTGACCCTACTCTAGGACTTATTTTTGTCATCTCTTGGCCAGCCATACATAATCTCTGATTTAACCCCTTTGTTCTCTTGAACCCTTTCACTTCAAAACAACACTAGCACGGCTGGTAGATTTTGCACATCTACATAAATCAATGCTCAAAGCGGTTTTTAAGCAAAGTGAAAAATAACATTAAAAGTAGCGCATTTCTAATCCAGTCCGAGTTTTTAAATTACCTTCTAGTTTCTTTCTATCGACATCTCTCTATAACAATTGTTCTGGATCAACATTGGAAATAATTCAGGCGTGAAAGAGTTAAAACAAGGGATAATATAAATGATGAAGAAATGTTGGATTTGAGTAAAAGCTTATGTGCTGCTTACAGATAATGTCGTGAGACAGAAAAGGACGAGAAATTGTTTATAGTATCACAGTCGGATAAATATATATATATATATATATATATAGGGAGTTCGCAAAGTCAGTGTGCAGTATCTCAGTATCGATTCCGGTATTGTAGTGGTATCTTGTGACTGCGATATCTAGGCACATCTACCTGACGTATGGTAGCGTAATTGAAGTCGCTGATCAAGCATGCTGATAAAAAAAATGTTATCTAATACAGGGTGTTCCATACGTAACCATGCACTAACCCAGTATCGATTCCGGTATCGTAGTGATATCTTAATGTCTGCGGTATCTAGCCACACTTACCTGCCGCAGTCATTAAGATATCACTACGATACCGGAATCGATATTGGATTAGTGTACAGTTAATTTCCTAACGCAATGTATAAGCTAATCATACATTATAACAAATGTTGAACGTGATGTCCTTGTGCGCCTATGCTAACTTGAATATGTTTAATTTTATTCTCAAACACTTTTCTTAAATCTGCTTGTGAGATGTTTCTTATGTACGCAGTTATTGCAGTTTTTAACTCATTTTGCTTGCGTGGGTGATTTCGATACACTTCAGACTTAGATGCTCCTCAAAGATAAAAGTCTGGTGGAATTAGACCCGGTGAGCGAGGAGGCCATAAGTTTTTAGAGAATCTCCGAATATCTCGTTCAGAAGTTCAGAAGTTTTATGGAATTTTTAGTTACATGCGCAGTTGAAACCATGAGTAGACGTTTTCTTCTCACCAGGGTGGGCGTCTAAGATTGAGACGGTTTCACGAAATTTCTCAGTAAGTTTATAAACTGCATTGCGATGAGGTACGGATTCATTCATTCATTTGAATGTCCCTTGCGGAACCCAAACAGCACTCCTGTAGGCCTCTCAGTTGTGAGCAAGATGGCCTGCTGCTGATGCATCCATTTCCAGATCGTCAACGATGTCTTGCAGCCATCTTCGTTTCGGTCTTCCTCTTTTTCTTTTTCCCATTATCTATCCTTCCAATACGGTCTTCTCTAAATTATCATGATGTTTAATGTGTCCACAATATTTCAGTTTTCTCTCTTTAATCCTCTTTACTAGCCAGCCTTCTTCAATACTAAGCTCTTGTAGTATAGATATATTTGTTCTTTTTTGTGTCCACGATATTTGGAGAACTCTTCTGTAGCATTTGGTACGGATGTTCCTTGGAATTTTTCATCAAACTGTTCCCGCATTAAACCAATATATGTATTGCCTTCTCGACATACGTGTTCAACAAGAAAAACACGCTGCTCCAGTGAACGAACCATAGTGAATAAACCGATTTAAACAATTCGCCCGTTGTGCATTTCAAACGTTGGTTAATAACTGAATACACAAACGCAGAAGACAAACTGAGTACAGTGAATGCAACAGCAGACTTCAACTCGCCAACGTACGTATCTGCCTAGATATCGCAGGTATCTAAGATATCCTTACGACACCGGAATCGATACTGGGATACTGCACAGTGACTTTGCGAACTCCCTGTGTGTATGCGATATATATATATATATATATATATATATATATATATATATATATAAGAGTTAACGAGACAGTGTAAATAAAAGAGCTATTCTCGTTTAAAATAATATTGGAATGCATGCTTTGAGTGATTACCATAAATATTTATCAGTTTCCACATTTCTTGTTTCAGCCAGAGTTCATGTTATATCTTACATCTTATTACATCTTTCCCTTGCCGTTAAATGTCACATGGGGCTCGCCAAGTTTTCTTGTTTTCGGCGAGCTTTTCAACCTCATCAAATGATTTTATGTCTAGTAATTTGGTCTGTCTTAACAATGTATTCTTTAGAGTTTCACGTGGTCGACTTCTTTTTCTTCAGCCTGTTGTGTTCCACTTGATAGCCTGTTATGGGATTCTCTGTTTGTTTCTTCTCACCACGTGGCCGATATATGTCTATCTCCTTTTTCTGATCACCCCTGAGACAGGTTGTTGTTTGCTCATCTGTCTTATCTCGGCATTGTTCTTGAATTGGCTCCACTTTATACCAAGTATGTTCTTTAGGCATTTGTTTTCAAAAGAGTCTAATTTGTTGTTTATTTCTTTAATTGTTTTCCAGATTTCACATGCATAAATGAGAGTGGATATTACATTTGAATTGAATAATCTTAACTTGGTTTTTGTGCTTATAACTTTTGAGTGCCATATGTTCTCAATATTCTTGAAGGTCAATGCTGCTTATGTACTTTTAACTTCCTTTCTGGAACTCATACAAAGTAATAATTTTTTATGTTGTGCATTGTTTATTATTTGTGAACGTGTGTACATATGTCACTTTTACACTTTTATCTTAATTGTGTATACATTTTGTTAACTCTGTACGAATCACAATACAATAATGAGATATTGAACATATTAAGATTTTCAGTAAGTCAGCATTTTTTAACCGCTGTTGTTTGTCAATGGAGTATGTAACTTAAGTGACCTTCAACATCCAACAATTTAACATCTGTAAAAACGTGCGCGCTAATTAACACGAGTTTGGACACGTGAATGCCATTATCATGTTAATTATTCATATCATCGTACGATTTTAGCATCTAAAAGAAAGAAACTGTTTTCTACTAAAACTAGACGGACCCAGAAGGGAGAAAACCGGACACAAAAGGGAGAAAACCTAGAAAATCTTCTGGATTTCAACACGTTGACGTGAAAGCCCCGTCATAGATTCGTTTTGTAAATATTTTGATTTTTTTTTTCTTTCTTTTTTGTTTTGTTTTGTTTGTAACGGTCTAGAATTCTAAATTCTGTCACGGCCGTTTTGACCTGTAATATGTAATCAGAAACTGGCACCCCCCCCCCCCTTCCACATTCTGGGGATCCCCATGCGTGCTCCGCCTTCTGTTCCAACAGCCACTGAAGCGTGCACCTGCTGATAGAGCCAGTCACGCACTGGTTGTGGATAATGCGCGCTAAACCACTTCGTTCAGATAAAAAAAGTCCACTTCCCCCTTCTCCTTTCCCAGTTCGATCATCATCCTGATGTGATTGTTGTCACTCACCCCCGACATCGTCTCCTTACGCAGCCTATCCAAGACGGCTCTTCCTTGTCCATTTTTAGGGCGCCCTGAATTGATGCCATGGCTGCCAGCTTGTCCGCTTTCTCTTTAGCTTTGTCTCCCGCATGACCTGGGCAGTAGATCCGCGTCAAAATGGATAACCAAGATCCCAGTGGAAGCTGGACCCATGAATCTATGGAAGAAATGTCTCTCGATTCTCCGTAACATGTTTTGGGAATCTGTTACGATGACCCCATGTGAGTCGCTCTGTTCCACCAACCAGGAAATTGCTTCTGATGCAGCCTGCACCCCCCCCCCCCCATTCTCATGCTCGAAGCGGTGGTTGCACAGGCCCCCTGATTTACTGGCAACCAGTTTGCCGTTGCGATAGACAACATAACCCCATCCACTTTTTAGGCTCGTACCACTGGACCCGTCTGTGAAGATCTCAGGGTCATGTGGTTTGGAGTGATGCTGAATCTAAGCTGTGATAACAAAATGTATAAACTAGGAAAAAGATAGGAAGGGTTTTAATAACGAGCACACAGTTGTGACGCTTCGGTGTGAACCGTAATCATACAAAAAGCACACAGGACGAAGAAACAGATATGGCGGAAGTGCTGAGAGAGGTGTATTGGAAGATCAAATAAGAGTTAAAATGTACATTTTCATAGTACAGGCATTTCCAAATTGCGTCGCAATAGACACATAACTTGGCGCGCTTTCACTAAGTGAAATATTGGATATGCTCAGTTACGTAGTGATAGACACAATAGTTCGCGTACAGCTATGGGAGATCTGTAAGTAATAGTACACTAACATTATATAGATGCTACAGAATAACAGAGTCTGATTGCGAGACAAATTGCGACAGCAACTCTACATTGATTTTGCTAATTTTGTTGCAAGGTATTGATTTCAGACAGCTTCATTTGCGAACGAAGAAGAAGAAGAAGAAGACAGCTTCATTTCTGTCTGGTGATAAATCACCCTGAATGATAAATCTGTAATATATCCTCTATTCGTTTCTGTCACCATTTGTTAGTTGTTATGCGTCATTTCATTAAAATTTATATTCTCTTTTCCACGAAAGTGTTCGAGTTTTGTGTTAAATGTATGTGAAATCGTATGGTGGACTTGTGACAGGGATGAAGACGCTGTTCAATTAGACAGTCAGCAACCCATAACTGACATGCTAGCGTCAGGGTTAGCGAACCATAGCCGACCAAGACCCCCCCCCCCCCAGTAACAGGCCTAGCTTGGCTAACGGGGATGGGATCGCCATAGTCGCAGTGGTGGTGGAGTCTGCTAAAGAAGTACTGCACACCCCCTGCTTTTTAAACTGTACTCTGGGACTGAAAAAATAGCTGCCATAACCCGCTCCCACGCTGATATGATGATGTGCCTCAACACCTCCACAGCATCGGCTGCAAAGAACACCAGCTCGCAGTTACAGGGAGATAGCACAAGACAAGATTTTAACACACGCACGTGCGGCCCACCCTCAGACAAGCCTCGTACTAAATTTACATTTTGTGTTCTTCCCATATACCTGCCTATCGAGAGGGCGTTTTAAAAACCGATCGCGTTTGATTCTGCTTGGTTAACTTCAGCACTTTCCAAGATCACTGCCATAGGTACATCAGTCAGTCATTTGCATGTCCCTTACGGGAACTTTGCCTCCCAAAAAGCTCTGCTTGTAGGCCTCTCGGGTGTAAGGAAGATGCCCTGCTGCTGATGCGTCCATTCACAAATCTTCAACGATGTCTTGCAGCCATCTTCGCATTGGTCTTCCCCTCTTTTTCCCCATTATGTACCCCTCCAAGACTGTCCTCTCTAAATTCTCACGACGTTTAATGTGCCCAAAATATTTAAGTTTTCTCAGTTTAATCTTCTTTACTAGCCAGCCTTCTTCAATATTAAGTTTTTGTAGTATGGATATATTTGTTCTTTTTGTGTCTAAGATATCTGAAAGACTCTTCTATAGCATTTACATTCAAAGGCATTTATGTGTTTCTCAGCTGTTTTGTTAAGTGTCCAGGTCTCACAGGCATATGTTGCGATGGGAAAGATGCACGCTCTTATGTACACAAGTACAGGTACATACATCACTGTCTTCTTCAGTTTCTCAAGTTGTGTCTGTGTCATGCTATGCTACTTTCATGAAAGAAGTCCTCGTGGCAGTTCCAGATCTTCAGCATGAGATACAGCCATTCGTGCCAGATCTTGCGTGACTGTTTACCTCTATATGTTGGACGCCTAGAATTTCCACATCATCATGAGATCCTCTCTGTGTGTGTGTATGTATGTGTACATATATTAGTCACAGAGGCCAACATATATATTCTTCACGAAATTCAGACCTTCTTGTCAGATCCTGTTTGTTTATATTGGACGCTCAATGGACTCTAATTATCTGCACGAGAAAACACTATATGAACCAGCAAAGACAGAGCTAGAGGGAGTTACAGACAGACATATAGTTAGACTTGCAAACAAACAGACAGCTAGACAGACAGCTAGACTTACAGATAGACAGCAGACTGACAGACAAGCTAGACTTACAGACAGACAGATAGCTAGATGGACATATAGATTAGACAACTAGACTGACAGCTAGACAGACAACTGGACTGACAAACAAACAAACAAACAAACAAACCAACAAGATTTTAGAAAATCAGCAACCAAGTTTTGCAAGCCTTATTTATATCATTATCACAAGATAATCTTCGGCAACAAACCTTGTGCTGCTTACAACAGCATCACAAAATACATTCATTCAGATGACAACAAGACTGCCCTGCTACTTTCTCAAATGTGACACAGCGTTTGAGGGATGGGCACAAGACATCACTGACAATCAAAACACCACACTCACTGAAGCAAGCATCTTAGCCACACAATGTTTTCTGACAGGCTAATTAAGACATCCATATCCTGCAGTAGGACAGTGAAATAAATCATGATATAGCCTTTTTGAAACTTTGAAGCAATCATTATCATGAAAAATAACACATCATTAAAAACTGATATAACACTCTTGAGATTCAAGCTCAAACATTGATGGTAATTCTCTTTTACTTTATACAGTTGGCAGAACACATCTTTACTAAAGTCATTCCCCGCTTCCCCCCCCCCCCCCCCAAATCCCATATATTAATAATGGAAGATGGCTGGAATATAAACAAAAAATTTTCCAAGTCCATGTAATGGGTACAGACAAACAAGTTTTTATGGTAGCCAGAACTTGCTGATGAGCCTGATACATCTCTCTGTCAAGGTGCTAGAGGTATTTAGCTCTGCTACTGATGATGGCATACCAAAGCAAACTTAAGACCAGAGCAGACCTCCCTTCACACAAGCAGGCTGTATCTATTATAGGCTGATGAATGTGGAGGAACCTACAAAGAAGCCCAGCATGGCAGCTCACTGGGATGTATTATCCAATCTTCTTGTGTACACACCCGGAAAAGAAGAACATCAAGGCAGCTTGACAGCAATGCCATCTATCATTAGAACATCAAAGCAGCTTGACAGAAATGCCATCTATCATTAGAACATCAAAGCAGCTTGACAGCAATGCCATCTATCATTAGAACATCAAAGCAGCTTGACAGCAATTCCATCTATCATCAGAACATCAAAGCAGCTTGACAGCAATGCCATCTATCATTAGAACATCAAAGCAGCTTGACAGTAATGCCATCTATCATTAGAACATCAAAGCAGCTTGACAGTAATGCCATCTATCATTAGAACATCAAAGCAGCTTGACAGCAATGCCATCTATCATTAGAACATCAAGACAGCTTGACAGAAATGCCAACTATCATCAGAACATCAAAGCAGCTTGACAGAAATGCCAACTATCATCAGAACATCAAAGCAGCTTGACAGAAATGCCAACTATCATCAGAACATCAAAGCAGCTTGACAGAAATGCCAACTATCATCAGAACATCAAAGCAGCTTGACAACAATGCCATCTATCATCAGAACATCAAGGCAGCTTGACAGCAATTCCATCTATCATCAGAACATCAAAGCAGCTTGACAGCAATACCACCCATCATCAGAACATCAAAGCAGTTTGACAGCAACGCCTTCTATCATCATAATCATCATCTCAGGGTATGAGGACAAAGAAACCTCCCAGAACAAGAACTCTAAACTATTCTGTGACTCTTTTGCTAAAAACTTCAATGAGGTTAAAACTCCTATAAGGATGAGTATTCACAATTTTGCTCTAAAAATTCTAAATTGAGTAGCATATATTCAATATTAAAGATAAGCAAAGTAATATTAGAGATTATGATAAGCAATACCTCCCTTGATGCATATGTGCTGAGGCACGACGGTCATTTTGGACATATAATGTTTGCAAACCAGATCCAAAAGGGCCATTCCCTTGGAAAGGAATGTGAAAATGGTTGAGTTTTTAATCACTCATGTACATTTTATGTTAACTTTAACAAAATATTGCAGTTAATTTTTAACTTTGCTTGTATAATTATCAGCAACAAAGATTACTCTAACATGGAACACATTTGAAGAATACAGTACAAGAACACTATGAAGGTCAGTCTAAATGTCTCTTACAAAAACAAGTTAACAGAACCTCAAGACAAGTCATATGCTGTTCTAGATAAATACTGAACAAAAAAACAACTGAATGAGAACAACTGTGAACATTTTTGGGTCTAATCAGACAAATTAAGAACTCGCGATAATTTAACAGCGTAACAAAATAGCAAAAACCAATTTTGCAGGCCAAGTCCTAGGAATATCAGCAACACAAAAATAAAATCAGACGACTGGACATCATCATGAGATGAACAGAAGATTATTCTGGCGTGAAATCAGAGTATCATGGGTGAAGGGAGGGGGGGGGGGGGGGGGGGTGGGTGGGGGTCACTGAGGCTAATGTTTAGGTTGGTCATGTAAAAAGGTTGATGATGATGATGAAAGAAAAAAGTACCAAGTTTTTTAGTTCTCCATCCTCTGGGAACTTCAATCAAGCACTTGGGAGGGGATTTTTGTACAATAAACACAAGAACTAGTGAACTACTGGAAGATCTAAAACACAGTCCACCTAACTCCAGTCATAACAAAGAAGGAAATACAATGGGTGATATGACTGACAAGATCAAGCAGGTGAAGCAGATCTTTAGCCAGAATGGAAGCAGCCAGGAACAGTGGTCTCCCCAGAACAAGGTGGATAGATGGGGTAAAGACATTCTAACAACAAATAAAAGGCAGCGCAACACTTGCACTAGAGACATACCATCAGAAACTTTTACAACACTAGTGGTGGACAAACAAACAAGACCAGGAATCATATACAGCATTGAGAATGCAGACCACAAACATAAATACTAGCCCAAACACTGTGGATGCCTCCGTGGTGAAATGGTTAGTGCAGTAGCCTCTCATAGTGAAGGTCAATGGCTGGAATCTGACTGGAGGTGCCCCAGCCACTCAGCCCTAGCAACAGGTACCTGACTTCTCCTCCCTAGCAACAGGTACCTGACTTCTCCTCCCTAGCAACAGGTACCTGACTTCTCCTCCCTAGCAACAGGTACCTGACTTCTCCTTCCTAGCAACAGGTACCTGACTTCTCCTCCCTAGCAACAGGAACCTGACTTCTCCTAGAGCTGAGGAAGGAAAGGCGGCCAGGCATGTTGACCACATCACCCTCTAGTGTGCCGACATGTCATGGAAAATAGGGGCACTATCATCAATGGCATAGCAGGGTAATTTTTACATTCACCCAAAACTGTGGTGTTTCTAAGATCAACTACAATAAAACACTGTGTGTGATCAGTGTGTTTAAAAGTGTTGTGATTACACAAAGCCTGGCACGCTGGCATGAACAGGAATAATGAAATACAATTCAATCACAGATGAACAGTCATTCAACTCAGTCACAGATGAACAATCACTCAACTCAATCAGAGATGAACAATCATTCAACTCAATCACAGACAAACAATCATTCAACTACAACTTCTCCCACACTGATGACAGCCTAGACAGAACTTGCACATGCTTATCATAACCCTGCAGGCATGCTGAAAGAAGGAAAACACATTAACACAACATGTGAAACTTACATATGGCCTACAACTGTACCACTGGTCCAAAGGCTGAATATTTTAACCTTAAATCACATTTCTAAAATATTAAAACTTGGTTACATGAAATAAATGCTATGACAGGTGAAACAACTGACTGTGGAGAACATGACAAAAAAATTAAACTGACAAAGGGAAGTTACTGTGAGCTGTTGAACAAGTCTAGTTTCTCACTGTTGGTTTTAAGAAAAAAAAAATATTTACTCTGAAGCCAAACAAAAAAATTAGCCTGCAAATTGTTATCAAACTATAAATATTTTTGCTTCCAAGAAAACAATGAAGTTTGTGGACATACAAGAGAACAACACTAGGAAAGATTTCTCTTCAAAACAAAAATACAAAATGACCATGAAATCAAATTCTCTTATTTTCTTCTCAAACATCACTTGTGAGACAAGTGATGCCTTTTTTTTCCTCCTCTAATCAACAAGAAGAAATTAGACTCTTTCAAAAACAAATGCCTAAGGAAAATACTTGGTATAAAGTGGAATGAATTCAAGAACAACACGGAGATCAGACAGATGAACAAACAACAACCTGTCTCATGGTTGATCAGAAAAAGAAGGTGGACATATGTCGGTCATGTGATGAGAAGAAACAATCAGAGAATCCCCAAACAAGCTATCAAATAAAACACAACAGCCTGAAGAAAAAGAGGTCGACCAAGTGAAATTCTAAAGAGGACATTGTTAAGAGAAGCCAATTCAGTGGGCATAATATCCCTTGATGAGATTGAAAATCTCGCCCTAGACAGCACATCTTGGCGAACTACTATGTGGGCCCTACGCGACGTTTAACGGCACGGGAAGGATGTAAGATGTAAGAATCAACATCAAATTTACTCTTATAATCTTGAGGTGCCTTAGCAGTAATCAGTGCATTCATCTCTTATAGTGAAGCTTTGCATCAAACCCACAGAAACTGGTACCTGATTCCCCAGCAATGGATGGAACAGGAGTCAAGCATGATGTGACCATATCATCTTCTAGCGTCAAGGAAAAAATAGATATGAAAACAATTTCTCCCCTCATATTACTCAACAGCACACTATGTTTACTATATATATTTTTTTTTTTACCAACAACTTTTAGAGACTGCCTGCCTGCACAGCGAGGCACACTGGATTGTGCATACAGCAGTCAGTGGCTAATGGGAAAGTTATATGAACTTATTTAGTTTCATGAACACGAGACTGCTACATATGCTCAGAAAGCTAAAAAAAAAAAAAAAGCAAAAAAAAAAAAAAAAACTACTACTATCACCATCGCAGCATCACTGGCCAAGAGTTTTTAATATCTGAAGCAAACAAGGGAAACACAACGCCTAGACCTGCATACCCCCTCAGAAACTGACTTGCACCACCCGTAATCTGCATCCAGAGCAAAGACAATACCGTACACTCAAACTACAATTCTATGTGTAAGCCAATGGCACTGCATCGCCACGAATCACCATACGTAACCTTTTAACAGATGTTACATAAATAATTAAATAAGAACAAATATAAAAAAAAGGAGGCCTTTAAGCAAACAAAAAAATTTAAAAAAAAAAAAAACAGTAGTAAAACTAACCCCTTCCCATCCTGTTTCCATTTTCAATTATTTATGTAAAAATAGTAACCTATATCCACCAATCACATCAGCACAGCAAAAAAAAAAAAAATGAAGTTAAAAAAACATTAAAAAAAAATTAAAATGGAATGTAAAATCAATATGAGACACAGCTGCTTCTGCTGCTTGTTGTATCCTGAACATAACATTGCTACAAATGGACATAATATGGGTATCAGAAACAAAATATGAAACTTACACAGTCATACATTTAACACAGTTCCAAAAATATTTACAAAATCCATTTGGAGGGGTTCAAGTCCCAGCAGTTGGGTTTTTTTTTTTTTTTAAAATGGTATTTAAAAAAAAAAAACAGCCCCAGGGTCCACCCAGCCTCTAAAAATGGATACCAGAGAAATCTGGGAAGGTAAATGCGGCCAGACGTGATACTCACCACATCACACCTTCATGTGCCCGAAGCTCTCAGAAGCATGGGCCTAACACCGTATCCCCAATACGCCTTAGTTGAGTGGAAACAGGGATTTCACCTCTTACCTTTATTTGGAGAGGGGGGGGGGGGGGGAAGCACTTGAGCTTTTACAAAAGATCAGAAATATCCTGAAGCCCAGATGTAAATATCAATTCTGAGATCCGAGTTTGGCTTCTTCCTGTACCTTAACATTTGTAACGAAGTAACTCCCCCAACATCAAATGATACGTCCATCAGGTGTAAAAATTATTTTTAGTGCATCAAAAAAAACTGATAGAAACCTTGATTTTTTTTTTTTTCGGCAACCATGCTCTGGTTTTCTTAATGACCCGTGCTTCTACCATCTGGAGCAAGCGGAAACATTTGATCTACTACACCATCGCCAGTTTTTTTTTTTTTTTTTTAAAGTTTAGATTAGAAACTGGTCACAATGTCATTTTATAAAACATAAAAATCCTGAGTTTTGTTTTCTGACAGCATCCACAATACTCTCATTGGGAGGTCAAACCAAGTTGCTTTATGATCACTTACAAGAACACCTGACATGATAATCTGAAGAAACTGACACAATGCATTTCTTTGTGCCAATGGATCACACAGGTACTGTATATATGAGATGAATTACATCAAACTCAACTCTGAAAATGAAATAAATAATGAAATGTCTGCACATAAACATAAAACAATATGGAAATCCACAATCCAGACAAAGATTTTAATGTCAGATACCCTTCAACATGTACACAAAGTTATCAAGAGAAAAATTTGGCATACCAAGCTGCATAAGTTAGTATCTTATATTTCAAATGATTTTTAAAATAAATTTTTTTTGAAGCCACTTTTCAAAATATGTTCATCCTCACAATCCTTCATTTAACACAGTTTGTGCATCTCGTATAAATTCAGGTAAACATTTTGTGTGATGTGAAATTTGCACAATTTAAAACTTGCAGACAGAAACAGTTATAAACACTCACTTTATGGATGCAGATCACAAAATCCGAGTCAGCTCCAAGCTGACAATATTCGTAACAAACCTTCCAAACCCGGGAATTTTCTTTCAGCCAAATCACACAAATATCACCAACATTATTTATCTTGGCAGTAGACTGGTTAATGAAGGAGGCAACATCAGACAAACGCAGAGGATTACAATGGACCCTTGACACAGTGCTGGAGGACCTTGACTTTGCGGACGACATTTGTCTATTACCAAGCAGTCACAAAGATATGCAAGATAAAATAAACAAGCTAACTCAGAATGCAAACAACACAGGACTAAAGATCAATGTAGGAAAGACAAAGTTAATGAAGCAAAGTATGAACAACAGAAATGTACTCGGAGTAGATAGCAAGTTAGTAGAGGAGGTCAATGAATTTGTATACCTTGGCAGCAGAGTAGTAGAAAATGGAGACAGCAAAGAGGACATCAACAGCAGACTTACTAGAGCAAACTAGGCTTTTGCAATGCTGCAGAATATATGGAAATAAAAAAAACTAAGCATAAATATGAAAATCAGGATATTTAAGAGTAATGTTCTAAGTGTACTACTCTATGGAAGTGAATGCTGGAAAATCACCAAAACCATAGAAAACAAGTTGAATTCTTTCCAGACTAAATGTTTACGAAGAATTAGAAAAATATTTTGGCCAAACACCATAAGAAATAACATCTTATTGGCAGAAATGCCGATGAAGCCACTGACAACAATTATTGAGGAAAGACGATGGCGATGGTTGGGACATGTGTTCCGAATGACTGATAACTCACTACCAAAAATAGCACTAAGATGGACACCACAGGGAAACAGAAGTAAGGGTAGACCAAAAGAGACATGGAGAAGAACAACAGAAAGGATGTTGAGCAACAGAGGGCTCACCTGGGCAAGAGCAGAAAAAAAGGCGAAGGACAGGCATTTGTGGAAAACCCTTGCGGAAGCCCCATGTGCCCTGGGCACTTAAGGTTCAGAGAGAGAGAGAGAGAGAAATCACACAAATCCTGGGCATTAGTGGGAAAATGGATGACGGAGGATAGTAAGGCATTCTGGAATGGAACCGTTATTCGTTCACTGTGAGACAATGGACATGTTACATTAACTGGATGTTACCAATCAATTCTGACATGGCTGTCTACCTCAGGCAGGGACAATAGTTCTAGAATAAACCTCCTGTAGTGCTCATTCACTTTTTGTGGGAATTCAAGTTCACAGAGAACATGTACATTTTTTCTCACCCCTGCTTCAAACAAAAGATGCACACAAATGATGTTGCAGCAAACAAAATGGAGGAAAAAAACCAACTGAAGAACAGATACTTTTCTGTTTCAGTTATTGGCTAGAATGCACAAAGATGAAGTCAGAGGAGCAGTACATCTATGAAGGACATTAAAAACAGTGACGGCCAAAGTCTTATCTCACTTCTTTGTGGTGATGCAGGTTACCGTTGTCCTCCTTCAGCCCATTCCAACTACTCAAGACTTTTATCATGGTGGTAATGACTGGCGAGAAACTTGCCTGGATCCGCTCTAGAAATTCATAGTACTCCAAGACTTGATGTCTGTGTTGGGGCCTGCTCTAGAAATTCATGGTACTCCAACACTTGATGTCTGTGTTGGGGTCCGCTCTAGAAATTCATGGCACTCCAAGACTTGATGTCTGTGTTGGGGCCCGCTCTAGAAATTCATATAAGCCACTATAACACTCTTACTCGACATAATGCCTATGTTTAAAAATCTCTACTGTTTCAACTGCTAAGAATACTGAATGAAAGTCTTATAACAGCATCATCATCATCAGTCCTCAGTACTCCCAGTAGAGCATAAGGCATCAACAAAGGTTCCTCAGCCAATCCTGTCTTGAGCAAGTTGGGATACCTCAAACCATGTCTTTCTTGCTTCCTTTAGTTCAGCAAAGAACAAATAAAATCTGACCGCTAAAGTTTGAAACCCCTTATGTACTGCTCAAGAGAAATGCCCTGACTGTGTATGTGAAAGATAAACATAATCAGCAAAATTTCACGAATAACACACTGCAGCAGGTTAGCAATGACAATGAAGATTCATACATCAAACATGGAAATAAAACACACAAAAATTAATACAGGAGAAAAGCATTGCAAAACTTTGACGGACAAAAAAAATGTATAAACTAGGAAAAAAGTAGGAGCAGCTTTATTACTTAACGATTACAAAGTTGTGACGTTTTGGCGTGAGCCTTAATCATACAAAAACATACAGGATGAAGAAATAGAGAGAGGAGATAAAGTACATGAATGTTATTAAAAAATAAATAAATAATGGACAGAGCACTTAGTTGTAACAGTGAGATGTGGCTTGTTTGAGTGTGTCAGAAATGAGCATTGTAGGGCGTAGAGACTGTTTAAATGGAGACCTGTGATGTGTGGTCGGTGGGTCGTAACTGGGGGTGGTTGGTGGGGAAATCGTGGAGGGGAGAGAGAGTGGTACAATGTTAACCTAGCCAGGAGAAGGTGAAATAGATGATGATTATAGTTAGGGTATAGGGGCTGTAATATGATGCTGTGAGGAGGTTCTGAACTATGTGTAACAAGTGAGAAGGGAGTGGAGCTTAGAAGTGGGGGATTATAATTGTTGAAGAGGAGAATGTAGCTGAATAGAGTTTAACCCATGTGGTTCCAGTGTCCCATAATCCTGAATGTAGCGGTTCTCAAGCGCTAGGCGGCTTGTGTCATCTGTGTGACATTGTTTGATGGCTGTTACCAGAAAATCAGATTTGCCTCAGTGGTTGGGGCCATGGAAATGTTTTGGGACTGGTTTCAAAGCATGCCGGAATAAAAAATGGACTGCTAATTTTAATTCTACATTTTACTGATGATTTACAGCTGTTTAAGTGAGGAACTGCCACATTTTTTAAACATAAGGCAAAATACAATAATGATAAATATGCAGGACAAGTGCAGGAAGAAAAGTGATGCTAGTATTAAATCTGAAACTGTCTCTTTAAATACACTACACCATTGCCATACTGGCAAAAATACATATGACAGAAAGCTGCAGAACTTCTCTGGCAAGTTACAGCTTGTCTCTGCCGACTGTAGACAGTGGGGGAGAAGAAACAAGAAATAAACCAGAGCTTCCAAGCACAGGCCTAATAACACAGACATTTTCTGACATCAGAGAAAAAAAATTCAAAGTGAGAACAAAATCATAAATGTCAGATTAGGACCCCCCCCCCCCCCCCCCCCCCTCCAACTTTGAAGACCACATTCCTAGCATCCCCAAAAACTGTTTTTTTTTCCCCACTTAGTTGGTTCTGATGCCAACTGCTGTTTCCTTTTTCTTCACAATGCCACTGGAACTTTCTACTGCTTCTGGAAGGGCAGTACGGCCCACTCTGGGAACCACTGAGGTAGGCCATAATTCTTTCAATTAAAAAAAAAAAAATAATGGCAGAATTTATAATTAAGCCATACATAAACTTTCACAATGTGTTTACAAAATTAATTAAAAAAAAAAAAACAACCTCAAAACACCATATAAGTGATGCTTTCTCATAAATCATACACACTGTACCTCATTTCACAAATCAGGCATTTACAAAGTGATTGATTTCACATCACAAGGCATGTACACAATGACATTTCACTTTGTAAAGCATATGTACAATGATGGATTTCACATTATAATAATGCACTTTTGTCACTCTCACCACATCCACACTTCTCCTTTGTGTGAGGAAAAAAACCCGGAATGTAAAACTAAATCTAGTGAAGCTAACCTACTCTGTTAACAAGAAATAAATGAACATAAACATATTTGTTTAGCAATGTCTTAAAATACTTTTTTTTCCCCCAAGTCCTCATCACAGAGATGGAAATGCATAGTCATCCCTGTTTAAGGTAACTAGAAGCCCGTTCAGAACAAGGATGATAGCTATACAAGCAAAGAATCACAACATCACCTTGGACTGTGCAAATGAAGCATAGAATAATACTGCAAGTATCAGATAAATACGGATATGTTAATTTATGTTAATAAAGTGCACATATTTTCTGTGCGTGTTAATTACATTTGCCTGGGGTAACTGGTACTCACACTACATATATAGTGGCTGATTTTTTTTAACGGGAACATGTTTTTCTTAAACACACTTGGACAGGCCTGTACATTGTGATCATTTTCCGCTTTCAGAAGATAAGCAAGCAATCTCACAACCCAGAAGATCAAGGTAACTGTGGAGGTTGTGGGGATTAACTCCTGGATATCTGTGGGATTTGTTAAGCAGAGGAATACTGGGCTGTCTTGACTTGAGAGGGAATGGAAGAGATGGTAAAAAATGATAACATCACTTCTTGGGACAGATGGCTGTGGGTTCTGTACCTCGTCAGCACAGTTCTCACTGGTGCTACAGAGTATGTGTATCATGATAAGATCCTCTTTCAAAAACAAAAGAGATGATTAAGTAGCCAAAATGTCATAACTGGTATGATGATAACCCTCCCTTTTAACACTGCTTTGTTTTTCTTTTGTTAACTCGTTATCTTCACACCTCTCCACTGATGTCAAGAATGAAGGAGTTTTGGGGGAGGGGGTTGGGGTGGTGAAAAAAAATGAGTGATTCATCAAGATCTCCTGACAAATGGTAAACCAACTAAGAACAGGTTGCTGTATGCTGAAGGAGGTAGAGAAAAGATCAGAGCACATATGGATGTGTCCAGAATGCATGACTGATGATCCTTCCTAACTAAGTAACACCCTCCTCACATCTTCTAAAGGCTTCACTTTTGTGTGTCACTCAGCTGTTTGTTCAACACCGATAAACATTAGTCACATGTTCACTTCAGCTAAAAAAAAAAAAAACACAAATAAGTTTGTGATAACATTTTTTTTCTCCTATAATCCATTTTCTGGGCACTGAAAACTCACAGGAGAGGATCCAAGTCCTCACCTCATACTACACACAACAGATAATGTCAGCATAATATGAAAAGCCAACATTCATATCACTTGATGATATACACCACACGTCCACAAAGCTGGAAGTTTATTATTTTAAATTACACCAACCCACTGATGTATGAATGCTTCTTACAAACAGAATTTTGAAAATGCCAACCACAATTACTATTTAGAAGGTTGTGTTTAAGGCTGGTACTAAGCACAACTGTTTTCCAATATACAATCCCTATCTTTTTCCTCTTTTCCCGTTTCTGCTTGGTCTATTAACCCAGAGGTACCCAGGTTCAAGTCCCAGCGTTTATTTTTTTCTGCTACCACACCAAAAAGGCCCCAGGATCCAACCAGCCTCTTAAAAAAAAAAAAAAAGGTACCAGGGAAATCTGGAAAGGTAAATGCAGTCAGGAGTGATACTGACCATGTCGCACTTTCATGTGCTGAAGGTCTCGGAAATACGGGCCTAATACCATATCCCCAATATGCTTTAACAGCATGGAAACTGGGATTTCACCTTCAGCTCTTCCCACTTCACCAGAGGAAGAATAAAAAAAAGAAACTTCTTTCTCTGCTGCTTGTTGTCTCACTATCACGATGCTGCAGACATCTCAAATCTGCAGCAATCCTGGCAGTCAGGCAACTTCCAGAACCATCTTGTCAGTGTCTTTATGGATGATATTCCCTTCCACCAACACCAACAACACAATGTTCATCGATTAGATTCCCTTCCTCTAAAATCTTTCCCAATGATATTCCCTACTTTCAACATCCACACATTCAATGCCTTTGTGGATGATATTCGAACACCATACATTAACATGGATGACATTCTATTCCTCTAACACAGTGGCTCTCAATATGTTCCAGTCCTCTCTTTCAACCCAGTCTTCCCCTGCATCCTCTCCTATATATTAAATCATCATTTAGAAAAGATTTTCACTATTATACATTCTCCTTTTACGAAAAAAAAATTCCTACCAAATTCCTCTCTTGGAAAAAAATTCCTACCAAATTCCTCCACTTCCCCTCTGAGATTCACTGTTCTAGCATCACCTACTCAATGTCTTCATGGCTGATATTTTTCTCCTCTTTCGCTATACTCACAACTTTTTCAAGCTTATTTCATTCTTTTAACACAACCCAGTAAAAATATTGATGGATGATCCCACCCCCCCCCTTACATATTATAGTATACAGCTTCCACAAACCTTCAATAATATGCTTTCACACAAAATTCTACATCAATTCTTTCATAAATAATGCCAGATAAAGACAACATGAATAAATACTGAAAGACTATGTCATAATCTTCACCTCCTCATCGACACGAATAACTCTTCTGCTACCTGTGGTCTGGGAACTTGAAGAACCATTTGCAGACACGCTTGACCTCTTTCCGGCCCCGTTAGATGCCGCCTGCGAGGGTGCGTCCTGCTTAACCCCTGAAGTAAATTTCACTTCCTGTTGCGAACTGGACAATGTGAACAAGTCATTTTCAGCTGAAAGTGACACTGGTATCGGCAGCAGGCCCAAAATCTCCTTCACAGGATTAGGCAGCTTCTTGTAATCTTTCATCTGCAGGAAGATCCCTTCAGCTTTACACAGTGTGTCTTCCAGAGGAATGGACAAGCTGATGTCATTGATGTGCTGGGAACAGACATTGAGAGTGCCAGATTAACGAATGTAGATATTTCTCCTGTCTTCACTGTGCTAGGTGCAGAAATGGGTAGTGAAAGATATTAATCTTGAATGTAGATACTTCTATTCTTGTGTATGAGACAACCAAAACCAGTAATACGAAGTCTATTTTTAACTGTCTCTCACTCTACATAAACCTGCGAAAACTGAAAACACTTTCTCCACAAACATCACAGTATCCAACACAAACAGTGCAAGACAACATGGGTTACCTACAAAAGACGTCAAGTTGATTGCAAATGCTCTGACCATACAGAGAGACACTTCCAAAACAAGGAGAACGCAAAACTTACTTTGAGAATTTCGGTGAAGCCGAACTTGTTCTCTATCAGTGTTGTTTTCTCCGAGTCCAGAATTGCAAGGGAAATAATCAAATGGAAGTTCTTGCATGGCCGATCAGTCCAGATCACCTTTTTTTTTTTTCCAGAAATATTACAATTTTCTTTTAAAATTTAAAAAGTTCTAACAACTGTGGGCTAACTATGTACAATATGTCTTGTCTTCTGTGGGCTAACTATGTACAATATGTCTTGTCTTCTGTGGGCTAACTATGTACAATATGTCTTGTTTTGTCTTCTGTCTCCCTGGAAATGCAAGCTGGTGTTCTTTGCAGCTGATGCTATAAAAGTGTTGAGGCACAACACTGTATCGGCTTGGGAGTGGGTTATGGCAGCTAAAAAGTCTGGGGTGTGCAATGCTTCTTTCACACTCCACCACCATGTGGACTATGGCAAGGCCTGCCCCATTAATCAAGCTAGCCTGTTACTGGGGGGGGGGGGGGCACCAACTGAGAGGTGGGACAGGGTCTTGGTCAACTATGGTTGGCCAACCCTGATGCTGACAAGTCAGCTATGGGTTGCTGACTGCCAAAACGGACAGTATCTTTTACCTCTCCCCCTTAAATGTAAAATAAAAATCACCATTCATCATTCATTTGCATGTCCCTTGCGGAACTTTGCCTCCCTAACAGCACTCCTGTAGGCCTCTCAGTTGTGAGCAAGATGGCCTGCTGCTGATGCATCCATTTGCAGATCGTCAACGATGTCTTGTAGCAATCTTCGTTTTGGTCTTCCTCTTTTTCTTTTTCCCATTATGTATCCTTCCAATACAGTCTTCTGTAAATTATCATGACGTTTAATGTGTCCAAAATATTTAAGTTTTCTCTCTTTAATCCTCTTTACTAGCCAGCCTTCTTTAAAAAATAAAAAAACATGAACATATTTTCTGAGAGCATTTCAACATGAACTTGGCTTTCATACCAAGGCAGCAACAGCAAATTAGAACTGGAAAAATTCCATTACATTAACTCTTCCCACGCCATAGTCGTTATAGTGACAATTCATTTGTTTCAATAAAACCAAAGGTGTAACATTTAGATTGTACAAATTTCGTTCGTGTTTCCGGTGACACTTTTCAAAATGGTGGAAGAGTCCTTAGTTACGAGCGATAGCGAGCGAGAAAAAGGAAGAGAAACATCGAAATTTTTCAATTTTTGACGATGTAGATAGGGGTATGGACATGGCCTGTGACCACCCCACTGGTCTTGAATGTATCCTATGTAGATTTAGACATATTAGACTGTAGAAATAGTTAGTATGTTATTTCAGACATTAATTAGTGAGAATGCAACCTCGAATCACAATACGAGATCGACAAGTAGATCTAGACATCTCAGATGGTAAGTAGTGCACATCTAGACCTAGCCGATGGTGAGCTGGGCACAATCATCGTCTAAAAACATCACATTACTTCTTTTTTCCTAAAAAACTCTGCATTTATGAAATTTTCACACATTTAGTTATACTTTGAAACATAATAAGTACACGGAAGTACATGGAAATACTGTTTTCCATTCCATTTTACAACTATACCCGCTATACAGATCAGGACCTGCGCTTTTTGTGTGGCATCTTCTTCTTCTTCGTTCACTTCTACCACCAAAAACCGCACTGTGAACCTACTGAATTCACGCATGTGGTCCTCGGTAGGTCCCGTGGTCCCCTGTGTGGTCCAAAATAGACCACACGAGTTCCACGAAAGGACCACAAGGGGTTCAGAGTATCACAGTGCTTTAGCCTGTATTCTTGGTGGGTCTCGGAAGCGGGATTGCGTGACACCGTGGTTTTCATTGCACCAGTTTGGTCTAGGGTTGGACTTTCTCACCGGAAGACCTCGACGTGTTTGGAATATCAGTGCATCCCCGCTGGGTGAGAGGCGTTAGCCCACCCACGCCAGAGTTGGACTTTCTCACCGGAAAACCTCGACGTGTTTTCAGATACCCGTGTATCACCGCCGGGTGAGAGGTGGTTGCCCATCCAGTCCAGGGTTGGACTTTCTCACCGGAAAACCTCAGCGTGATTAGGATACGCAGACATCCCCGCCGGGTGAGAGGTGGTTGCCTATCTAGACTTCCCTGGTCCAGTGTCTCCGACTTCAGCATTTTGCGGTCGTGGCCGCTACCCTTCCTAGTTGTGATCAGGATGGAGCTTTTGTACAGGAGGACGAATCCTCCCCACTAGTGACTTCTACCCCTGGGTTGAGCCGGTTTAGGCATTTCCCAGTATGGGCGTGTTTGGGACGAGACCGACCTCTAGGGCAGAGGTACTGTGACATTCATAGCCTTCAAGATTCACCCCTGGTATGAGCCGGTTTAGGCAAAATTCACCAGTATGGGTGTTTATCAGGCGTTACCGACCTCTAGAGCGGAGGTGGCATGACATGTCTAGCCATCGAGTTCCACCCCTGGTGTGTGCCGGTTTAGGCATATTTCACCAGTGTAGGTGTATTTCGGACGTAGGCGGCCTCTAGAGCAGAGGTGCCGTGGTATAGCTCTCGTAGCGATACTACTGGACATACCAGGTTAAACTTCACTTTCCACCACCTTTTCCCATCGGCGCCGCACAGCAACCTTTATTTCCGCATTTACTTCCTTAACCGGGAGGAGCTTCACTCCACGCGCGGCATTTGAAAAGTCAAGCCAGCAGTGACAAGCCGGTTCATGCATTTCACCCGATATGACTGCACTCAGGACGTGGCCGACCTCCAGACCAGAGGTGCCGTGATTTGACTGTTTGCTTCGCTTTATTCTTTCAACCACCTTTTCCGCAGTGATGCTGCGCGGCAACCTCATTTGCAAATTTCTTCGTTGGCCGGGAAGAGCACCGCTCCACACACGGCAGCTGAAGATCTCGCCAACAGCGGCAGATGAGCTACCAAACGTGACACTCATCTACCCTAAGTAACTGGTTTTCAGGCGCCAGATATTCGCCCTCGCCCCTTCTCCTGTCAGTTTAAACAGTTCTGCCACGGGAAGGCCAGGAGCTGGACTTGACTGCCAGAGGGTGTTTGTGGCGCGTTTGCAGTCCTTAGAACCTTTGTGTGGCATGAACGGGAACGTCCACGTTTTTTTCTTGGGCACGTGAAGAGTTAAACCATGCTCTTTACAACACGCTAGAAAACATAACAATCTTCTACAGAGTTGTCTGTAGGATCTTCTTTAACTGCAAATCTTAGTTCTTTGCAGCTGGTCCAACAAAGAGATTTTGCAATGGTAACACCAAGTCGTTGGTTGCTGCAGAAATTTTCTTGAAATCCTGCAGTGACCTTTCAGAGAAGCAAGCATTCTCAGCAGGTTACACCAATATAGGGGAGTATAATGAACCTCACCTTTGATAGCCAGGCTTAAAAAAGCACAAAAGCCTGTTTATAGGAAAGAACTGTTACAAAGTTCTGGCCAGTTATGATTTGCTGTTCCTTGTAACTGTGCCTGATGGTCTTGGCCAGTTATGATTTGCTGTTCCTTTTGACTGTGCCTGATGGTCTTGGCCAGTTATGATTTGCTGTTCCTTTTAACTGTGCCTGATGGTCTTGGCCAGTTATGATTTGCTGTTCCTTGTAACTGTGCTTATCTTTCTACCAGTTTTTTTTTTAACAACAATAAGAGCATTGTTTCCACTTATACTGGTTTTTAAAAAATCTTATCTTATAATGTATATAAGAAAGATAAGACTTAAAAAAACTATGTCTCAGCACAGACATAACTACTCACCTCCCACAACTTCTGAATTTCGTGGAAATGGAATTCTCTCTTGAAAAGTATCAAAATCCAACGGAAGCAAAAGTAAAAGTTACCCGAGTCATGACTTTCTGTAAAACATCCACAAAAAAAAAAAGTTGCCCAAGATTATTCCTCCTTATAAACAACAACAGAAATCAACATGGAAAACTTTGACACAAGCTTTACAAATGATGGAAAATTTCTAAAATCAAGCTAAAGGGGCACCAGATTAACAGATCCCAGATTTTAGTGTTTCTAAAGGCAGATCCTCCTTCAGGTCAGATGGCCAGATACCATCAGCAAATGAAGATCTATGGTGGAAACCAAGCCAACCCACAGTGAAAGAAATGATAAGGAAAAGATACTGGAGATGGATAGGACATAGCACTTCGAAACCTTATCGTTAACATAACCAGACAAGGCCCTCACCTGGAATCCCCAGGGAAAGAGTAAACAGAGAAGATCTAGAAACACTTGGCAAAGGAGTCTTGAAGCAGAGATCAAAGAAAAGATCAACTACACCTGCAGATAGGTAGAAGAAACAGCCCAGGATAGGAATAAATGGAGGACACTTGTTGATGGTCTACGCTCCAGATAATGAAGAAAAGGAAGGAAGGAAGAAAGGCAAGTTCATATGAAAGCCAGTATAATGGTGGGGTAGAATGTTGCTGGCATATGCATTCCTGACCATCACGGGGGGGGGGGGGGGGGGGGAAACGGGACACAAGGCTGTGAAATTGTCTGAAGTCAAAGCAGATATTCCAAAAACTGGCGTACCATCCCAGTCTTCTGGTTTTACATTGCAGCTTTGTGAAAATCCATAGGGCAACTAACATCCAGAGTTGGGTGGGAAAAAAAAAAAACAGCGATGGAGGAAAAGTATATGGCATCAGTGCTCATAATTTTCCTTGAACCTGTCAGCACGTGACAAGATGATCTGGTCAATATCACACCTGGCCACTTTTCCTTCCTCATCTCTGATGGACCAAAGTACCCATTTCTTCAGCCGGAGTGACTGATTGGGATGCTTCCAGCAAAGACTTAAACTACCAAGCTCACCGTAAAGTATCTACAAGAACACGTTTTCTTCAGAAATACTTTTCATCTTCTTACTCTCATCAATGTTCTCTCCATAGTTCCTGCCTGCTTCTATAGAACATTGTTTTTAATTTGCTTTTCAACAAACTTGCTTATCTATTATGAGATCCATCACATGCTTAGTATCAATTTTATTTAGCTCTATATTCTGTGACTATACTAAAAATAAGTTACCCTTATTATTAAAAAAACTCAGTAACTATTTGCACTTATATAAAGTAAGACAAGCACCAGGTCATAAATTTTGATTCATTACATCTGGTATAAAGCTCTGGGTCAACAATTGACTCACACAAGAGCACAGCTACAGGTGATAAACCTATTCAGACAAAACATAACTCCTGATTATAAGCCAATCTAGACAGATAAACTTTGACTTCCGGTTCAGCAATGGTGGTAGGTCACACATAACTGTTTCATGCTTGCATAACTGACTGTTTCATACTCGCATAATTGACACAACGACTGTTATATTTGATATGGAGCTGTTTTTCTGCACTGTCAATTCAAAATGCTTGTGTCCTGCTGTGGCTCTTCACCGTTTAACAGAGAGTAGTGTGAACAGAAACGCACAAACGTGTCAAATGAGCAACAGTGTCATCAATGCCTTCAAGATGGAAGTCGGTTCTGCCTGCTGAGCTACCGGGTTGAGCGCTGTGGCACTGCTGTGAGCTGTGAACTTTGCACAGACAGCACTGACGGATCTTAATTATGTCCATCCAGCCAATGGTAAACTGTGATGGTCTTTGTGTGTCCTGGTTTCCCTTGGCGCCTTAGCTACAGAGTTCGTGCTCAGAGCAACGCAGACTAGTTTTGCACGTGGACCGTTGCAGTTCCTAAAATGGCCTCCTCACTGGGTGAGATAGCATCAACGACTGATGTGAAGGATCACAGATGAACATTCTGTGCAGTATTCACTGGCACTGGGTGGTGGAGTGATAATAAGTACACGGAAGTACAGTTTTCCACTCCATTTTACAATTATACCCACTATACAGATCAGGACCTGCGCTTTTTGTGTGGCACGAACGGGAACGTCCGCGTTTTTTTCTTGGGCACGGGAAGAGTTAAACCATGCTCTTTACAACACACTAGAAAACATAACAATCTTCTACAGAGTTGTCTCTCTGTAGGATTTTCTTTAACTGCAAATCTTAGTTCTTTGCAGCTGGTCCAACAAAGAGATTTTGCAATGGTAACACCAAGTCGTCGGTTGCTGCAGCAATTTTCTTGAAATCCTGCAGTTAACTCTCAGAGAAGCAAGCATTCTCAGCAGGTTACACCAACATAGGGGAGTATAATGAACCTCACCTTTGATAGCCAGGCTTAAAAAAACACAAAAGCCTGCTTACAGGAAAGAACTGTTACAAAGTCCTGGCCAGTTATGATTTGTTGTTCCTTGTAACTGTGCCTGATGGTCTTGGCCAGTTATGATTTGCTGTTCCTTTTGATTATGCCTGATGGTCTTGGCCAGTTATGATTTGCTGTTCCTTTTGATTATGCCTGATGGTCTTGGCCAGTTATGATTTGCTGTTCCTTGTAACTGTGCTTATCTTTCTACCAGTTTTTTTTTAACAACAATAAGAGCATTGTTTCCACTTATAGTGGTTTTAAAAAAATCTTATCTTATAATGTATATAAGAAAGATAAGACTTAAAAAAACTATGTCTCAGCACAGACATAACTACTCACCTCCCACAACTTCTGAATTTCGTGGAAGTGGAATTCTCTCTTGAAAAGTATCAGAATCCAACGGAAGCAAAAGTAAAAGTTACCCGAGTCATGACTTTCTGTAAAACATCCACAAAAAAAAAAAAGTTGCCCAAGATTATTCCTCCTTATAAACAACAACAGAAATCAACATGGAAAACTTTGACACAAGCTTTACAAATGATGGAAAATTTCTAAAATCAAGCTAAAGGGGCACCAGATTAACAGATCCCAGATTTTAGTGTTTCTAAAGGCAGATCCTCCTTCAGGTCAGATGGCCAGATACCATCAGCAAATGAAGATCTATGGTGGAAACCAAGCCAACCCACAGTGAAAGAAATGATAAGGAAAAGATACTGGAGATGGATAGGACATACACTTCGAAATCTTATCGTTAACATAACCAGACAAGGCCCTCACCTGGAATCCCCAGGGAAAGAGTAAACAGAGAAGATCTAGAAACACTTGGCAAAGGAGTCTTGAAGCAGAGATCAAAGAAAAGATCAACTACACCTGCAGATAGGTAGAAGAAACAGCCCAGGATAGGAATAAATGGAGGACACTTGTTGATGGTCTACGCTCCAGATAATGAAGAAAAGGAAGGAAGGAAGAAAGGCAAGTTCATATGAAAGCCAGTATAATGGTGGGGTAGAATGTTGCTGGCATATGCATTCCTGACCATCACGGGGGGGGGGGGGGGGGGGGAACGGGACACAAGGCTGTGAAATTGTCTGAAGTCAAAGCAGATATTCCAAAAACTGGCGTACCATCCCAGTCTTCTGGTTTTACATTGCAGCTTTGTGAAAATCCATAGGGCAACTAACATCCAGAGTTGGGTGGGAAAAAAAAAAACAGCGATGGAGGAAAAGTATATGGCATCAGTGCTCATAATTTTCCTTGAACCTGTCAGCACGTGACAAGATGATCTGGTCAATATCACACCTGGCCACTTTTCCTTCCTCATCTCTGATGGACCAAAGTACCCATTTCTTCAGCCGGAGTGACTGATTGGGATGCTTCCAGCAAAGACTTAAACTACCAAGCTCACCGTAAAGTATCTACAAGAACACGTTTTCTTCAGAAATACTTTTCATCTTCTTACTCTCATCAATGTTCTCTCCATAGTTCCTGCCTGCTTCTATAGAACATTGTTTTTAATTTGCTTTTCAACAAACTTGCTTATCTATTATGAGATCCATCACATGCTTAGTATCAATTTTATTTAGCTCTATATTCTGTGACTATACTAAAAATAAGTTACCCTTATTATTAAAAAAACTCAGTAACTATTTGCACTTATATAAAGTAAGACAAGCACCAGGTCATAAATTTTGATTCATTACATCTGGTATAAAGCTCTGGGTCAACAATTGACTCACACAAGAGCACAGCTACAGGTGATAAACCTATTCAGACAAAACATAACTCCTGATTATAAGCCAATCTAGACAGATAAACTTTGACTTCCGGTTCAGCAATGGTGGTAGGTCACACATAACTGTTTCATGCTTGCATAACTGACTGTTTCATACTCGCATAATTGACACAACGACTGTTATATTTGATATGGAGCTGTTTTTCTGCACTGTCAATTCAAAATGCTTGTGTCCTGCTGTGGCTCTTCACCGTTTAACAGAGAGTAGTGTGAACAGAAACGCACAAACGTGTCAAATGAGCAACAGTGTCATCAATGCCTTCAAGATGGAAGTCGGTTCTGCCTGCTGAGCTACCGGGTTGAGCGCTGTGGCACTGCTGTGAGCTGTGAACTTTGCACAGACAGCACTGACGGATCTTAATTATGTCCATCCAGCCAATGGTAAACTGTGATGGTCTTTGTGTGTCCTGGTTTCCCTTGGCGCCTTAGCTACAGAGTTCGTGCTCAGAGCAACGCAGACTAGTTTTGCACGTGGACCGTTGCAGTTCCTAAAATGGCCTCCTCACTGGGTGAGATAGCATCAACGACTGATGTGAAGGATCACAGATGAACATTCTGTGCAGTATTCACTGGCACTGGGTGGTGGAGTGATTATGGGATCATCTCGTTGTTTGTGATGACACACCAAGAACCTAATACTGAACTGAACAACCCAGACAAGACCAGCTATGAACTACAAACCCACTCACACAAGAACAGCCAAGCTTACCTAGATAGGCACAGAACTCCGGGTCATAAACCTGCATCAGCTTGTGAATCTGAGACAGCTGGACCTTCATTCCATTCTGGTCCATCTCAAAATTATGACACTGTGGATATGAAAGCAGAGTGGGTTAATATCACCATGGGCAACTATTTATCATACACTTTAAAATGGAGAAATACAAGGGGTGATTGATAAGTTCTCGGCCTGAGGTACAATGGATTATTTGTGGACAACTTTTTTTGGTTATTTCTCAACATAGTCCTCTTGTAAGTTTATGCTTTTATTCCAGTGATCCAAGAGCATATGGATCCCTTCTTTGTAAAAGTCAGCATCTTGTGCCAGTAGAGGGTGGTCTACAGCATGAATGACGTCATCATCTGAAGCAAATTTGCAACCACTGAGCTCCTTTTTGAGTTTGGTAAACAAGTAATAGTCTGAAGGGGCCAAATCTAGGGATGTTCAAGAAGCTGGAAGCTGCATTCATGAATGGCAGCCATTACCACTGCCAACTTGTGAACTGGAGCATTGTCTGCTGAAAGATAACTCCTCTCATCAATTTCCCTTGACGCTTTTCCTTCAATTTGACCCGCAGTTGCTTCACAAGATTAGCGTAATAGGCCCCAGTGACTGTTTTGCCCTTCTGAAGATAGTCTACCAATAGTACACCTTCTGAAACCCAAAAGATGGAAGCCATCACTTTGTCTGCAGACAGAACCACCCTTGCTTTCTATGGAGGTGGGGATCCATGATTTTTCCACTGCTTTGACTGTTATTTGGTTTCGAGTTGAAAATGATGAACCCAAGTCTCATCCATAGTCACAAATTGGTGAAGAAACTTTTCAGGATCTGCAGAAAAATGGCCAAGATTGTCTCTTGACATGCTGAGACGCTGTTGTTTGTGATCAGCTCCAAGAAGTTTTGGGAACCATCGAGCAGAGACCTTTGTCATTTGAAGATCATTGTGAATAATGGCATGAACACATTCCCAGGAGATGCCCAACTCAGTAGCAATGTATCGCTCAGTTAGTCGTCGATCCTCCATTATCATGTCATGGATTCTATTGGTGGTTACTGTTCTTGGTCTTTCTGGATGGAGACCATCTTTCAGACTATCCCAAACATGGAAATGTTTGAAATGAGCTGTCCATTTCTTCACTGTGCTATAAGAAGGGGCACTCTCCCCTAGAGTCTCTACCATATCCTCTTGGATCTCCTTTCATGATAAGCCCTTGATGCAGAGGTAGTGAATGACTGGTCGATGAGAAGTTTTATCCATTTTCTCAATTTCTTCCACCCCTTACCACTTCAGTAGCCTGTAAAAAAAATCTGATGCAGTTAATTTCTTGAAACTTGGTGTTTAATCTTACATTAACCTGATCTACAAATTCACCTAATATCAACTGTGTGTTTCAAGTATTTGTACCTTAGGTCGAGAACTTATCAATCACCCCGCTTTTTTAACTTCACTTCAGTATGGACAATTATTTAATGTCCACTTTTAATCAGTTGTACTATCCTTTTCTGGTTGCAATTAAATTTAATATAGTGAACATCACACCTTCATGTGCTGACGGTCTTGAAAAACAGGCTCAACATTGTATCTCCTATATGGCTTAATGGCATGGAAACAGAGACTTAACCTTAAACAGAGACTTAACCTTAAACAGAGACTTAACCTTATTTTACCTCCTATTTTACTGACAGGTCAAAGTTTTATATTTTTTTAAAACTTCGATTGCTACTTTATTTTCACTAAAATTTATTACACTTTTTTCTACTTGGTTTCACTACTTTACTGCTACAAAATTATGTAACATCTTGTTGCTTTGCTCAGCAAGAGACACAGCTGGATAAAGTTATGTCAACAATTAAGGTTTAATGTCATGGGCATTTTCCAAACCAGTTAATGTATGAAACACCTAAGTGGTCAGAACAAAGTTTTAAGCAAGCTTCACTGGTAACAAGTGCACAGCTTTAATATCTGGACCTCAGCCTGACTCGGTCAGAAAAAGATCACAATGTAACGGTAAGTAAAAAAATACTCTTATTATTTAAAATTTATACTTCTCACCACCTTGAGGCTTCCACCCCCCCCCATTCTTGACTCATATTCTATATTTTTTTTTTTCAGTCCATGTTTATCTTTTCTTTTTCTAAATTTAATGACAATATTGAACAGAATGTGACCAAAGAAGGATCACCGTCTTTTCTTGTTGGAGCTGAGCTTTCATTCACATCCAATTCTTCCAAGAGTTGCTCTTCTTATTCTTTTAAGATATTCTGTGTGTGTGTGTGTGGGGGGGGGGGGGGAAGAAGAGAGACGACAGGACAGGATGACATGGACACCGAGTAGTGAAGTGGTGAATGTACTAGGTTGAGATGCATTCACAGGTGCTCTGGTAGTGGACTCCTCTTAAAGCTAGGGAAGCAGAGGCAACCAGTCGTGATGCTCTCATCACTTTTTAGTGTGTCATATCTCTCTCTCCTTCTTGTCCTGTCAGTGCCCAAGACACACGAGGTGCTGGTGGCATGAGATTTCCACTTTTGTCAGTCTTCTGCTGCCTTCTTCGGGGTGTTGGTGGCAAGAGATTTCCACTTTTGTCAGTCTTCTGCTGCCTTCTTCGGGGTGTTGGTGGCAAGAGATTTCCACTTTTGTCAGTCTTCTGCTGCCTTCTTCGGGGTGTTGGTGGCAAGAGATTTCCACTTTTGTCAGTCTTCTGCTGCCTTCTTCGGGGTGTTGGTGGCAAGAGATTTCCACTTTTGTCAGTCTTCTGCTGCCTTCTTCGGGGTGTTGGTGGCATGAGATTTCCACTTTTGTCAAGTCTTCCGCTGCCTTCTTCGGTGTGCTGGTGGCAAGAGATTTCCACTTTTGTCAGTCTTCCGCTGCGTTCTTGGGAGGTGCTGGTGGCAAGAGATTTCCACTTTTGTCAGTCTTCCGCTGCCTTCTTCAGTGTGCTGGTGGCAAGAGATTTCCACTTTTGTCAGTCTTCCGCTGCCTTCTTCGGTGTGCTGGTGGCAAGAGATTTCCACTTTTGTCAGTGTTCCGCTGCCTTCTTGGCTGTCTCCCATGTCAGTCCCCTGTTTAAGCATTCTCTCTGCTGTTTCTTTGGGCTGCCCCCCCCTTCCCCCCATGTTTCTTTTACCCTGTTGAGACCATATCAAGACTGTCTGTGGTAAGGATTCATCCATCACTCTCATAATGAGTGTGTCAACTGGTCAAGAAAAATATGGGCTACTAACATCATGCTCCTTCAGTGCCTCTTTGGCAGATACCCTTTTCTGTGTATGCTAGAGTTTTGATGTATTTTTTCATTAGCATCACCAACTGATTATGCATGTTCTAATACTAACCACTCTCTCCATGGCCCCAACAAAACACCAGAATGCCTCCACTTCATTTTCCATCACAACAAGTATAGGAGACAAAATGTCACTCATGCCCTGAACATAACCTAGGAAATACATAAAAAAAGAAGCTATGACAACAGCTGTGAACATCTGTGGTATATAAAGAATAATGAGCGCTTTGACAATGAAAGAAACTAGATGTAACTGTTAATAAAATGATGGGAGAAGAAAGTCCGAATTAGATTCTCTGGTGTTTTGGGAGTTATTTCCTGTTTCTCAAGCATATAAAACTCTGCTGAACTCATTTACACTATTTATGTTATAAAAAAGAAAGTGTTAACCATTTACAGGAGAATACCTCATCATCCAAGGCTATCTTCCTGTGGAAGACTGGCTTCATCAGGTCTTTATTCTTTCACTGTTGACTAAATAAACTTAAATTATGGTATCTAGTATGTCTTTGTAAGTTTTAGTTATACTTTCTGTTACTTTTATTATTCTACAATTATAAAATACCAGCTGAGTACCTTATGTTGTCTGGGTATTTATTTATCCCAATTACAAAAGTTCTAGTCACTTCCACAACCTTCCAGATGGTTCTACAACGTTCTATTTATTTCCACAGCCTTCTACAAGGTTCTACAGAGGTCTGTCTATTCAGTTCTACAATCTTCTAGAAGGTTCTACAATGTTCTATTCATTTCCACAACCTTTTAGAAGGTTCTACAGAGTCTAGATGGTTTAATTATAAACAACATTTTTAGTTTCAACTACAGGAGCAAGAATAAATGAATTCTTGGGTGAACCCATCTTTAAGCAAGCACCATAAAGTCATCCGTGGGAAAAACATGACGATCTCATATCTATCTCTCTCCTTCCCTCTCTCTCTCTCCCTTGAGCAAGCAACATAAAGTTGTCCGTGGGAGAAACATGGCTATCTCAAATCTTTCTCTTTCTCTGTGCCCCTATCTCTCTCTCTCTACCTCACTCTCTCCCTCCCTCCCTCTCTCTCTTCCAGTCTCTATCTCTCTCCCTAATATGAAAAAATAAGAAAATGGCACACTGTCATAGAGCAATGAAATCTACTATAGAATACAATAAAACGTTAATATAAACATAAGGAGAAAACAAAGTTAAAATTTCTTTTTAAAATTATAATTAAAACAAAGAGACCATCAACTAAAAGACAGAAATGACACTGTCACATTCCCTGAAAGATGATAAACTGGAAGACTTGCCGAAGTAGCTTACAACCATCTAAGATTCTGGTGGGTGCTGGAAGTTTCTTGACCATCATGAGTCCAAGACCTTCTAGAAGATTCCCCCCCCCAACCCCTAGCCCCCCCCCCTAATGTGATTGGTAGCTGATCAACCACTGTATGGGCACTCTCTGTTATGAAACAAACACTCTGACCATTCTGTAAATGGATACTGAGGTGAACAACAATAGAGCGTCTTTCGTGAATCAGAAATCTGCTCCGTGTATCATGTTTCTCATTACCAATGCCAATGGTTTGGCACCTCAGCAGATATAACGTCATCGATTTGTGTGAGCTGACCTTTGTCCGTCACGGCCGACAATCCAAAGCAGGCATAAATATAACAGGAGTTTCTTCCCATCATTCAGTGGGGTACTGTTTGCTTCCTTTGGTTTCAATCCCATCTCCACCACCCAGGCCCCTCTAGGAGTCATAAGGATGATCTAACCTCCACGGTGCAGTTTCCAGTCTGCAAGTCATATGTGTGCCAAGTTTGGTTGAAATTGCTCCAGGCGTTCCAGTGTGATGCTCTAACATACACATTAATTTTTATATACATAGACTGCATAGGGCAGGAACATGGCCATGGAATAAGCCTACTGCAATAAAAATAAAGTGGAATGAACGACGCAAAGATAAGGCAGATAAGCGAACAACAACCTGTCTCATGGGTGATCAGAAAAAGGAGATGGACATATGTCGGTCATGTGATGAGAAGAAACAATCAGAGGAGGATCCCAAAACAAGCTATCAAATGGAAAACAACAGGCTGAATAAAAAGAGGTTAACTACGTGAAACTCTAAAGAGGACACTGTTAAGAGAGGCCAATTTAGTAGGCATAAAAATCTCTTGATGAGGTTGAAAAGCTCGCCAAAAACAGGAAAACTTGGCAAAGTACTATGCGAGCTCTATGTGATGTTTAACAGCATGGGAAGGATGTAAGAATAAAAATACTCAAAAAATACATGTTTTGTGGACATACATTCTAAATGTAGATCAGACTTGTTCCTATACAAGTTAAAATAGTGTTAGTTGAATCCTTCCACGCTAGAACAGAGAATGATTCACACCCTAATATAGCAGCTTGTTTTGCTACATGTGTGTGTCCTCCAACTGATGAAATGTTAAATATAAAGAGACAAAAAAAAATCTTGAATGTAATTTCAATGAAACAAGAGATTTTGTGTAAATCTGGGGTTATCTCTCATAGTTCAAGTAAAATAAGAATCAGTGTTGAGTACGAGGACATGAACAATCTCACCTAGATCAAAGTTGTAGACACCGTAAGTCATAAGGATGTCATGCAAGACCTGCAAGTTAGGATTCTTGTCTCCTGAGAAGAATTTCTGCGTTCTGTCTGTCCTCGTCACATCTTTTTCTGCAAATGGCAACACAACACATTAGACGCTTAAAACAAATGCATTCTGATCATGATGACTGTGCCACTCTTCCTTCGAAGGGAGATCTCAGTACAGGCACACTTATTCTGCAGCACTTCACCCACTGGAAAGTGAAAAGTAACAGGGGTTGAACCAACTGCCTTAGTTACTCCCACCTATACTAAATATGTTTAAAACAGAACTTAAAGTTGCACTTACACCTGAAAAAAAAGACAGAATTCACTTGCAGTGATCAGCGTCAACGCCCCCACCCCTCAAGATTTTGCTTAATCTAACAAAACAAATTTATTTCTAACAATGTCCAGACCTTTTCTTCACCATCTTCTAATCACACAAGGGATTTTCAATGTTTATGTCACCAAATATGTGTTTTGCCCCCATCTTGAGCTTGTTCAACCTCCTATGTGTTAACCAGGTTTTCCTTGCTAAAAATCATTAGTCTTGTACATTACATGGGCTAACCTGGTTTTGATCCTATACACAGTATTAAGCCTGAATAACATACAGGGTAATACTGTGCTGCCATGTGGTCTGTGAAAAAAAGAGGCCAAGCTTCTAAAACTAATTATAGGAACTCCTTAATTAACACCGGTGGCCTGGTTAGCTCAGTGGTTAGATTCTTAGTTTACTAATCCTGTGGTACCGGGTTCAGTCCCAGCAGTGGGATTTTTTTCTGGTACACACCAAAAACAGCCTAGGGGCCGACACAGCCTCTAAAAATGGGTACCAGAGAAATCTGGGATGGTAAACGCTGCCAGGCGTGATACTGACCACATCACATTTTCATGTGCCGAAGGTCATGGAAAATACGGGCCTAACATGTATCTCCAATATGCCTTAATGGCACGGAAACAGGAATTTTACTGTACCTTAATTAATATTAATGAATGGGCAGCGCCACCAGTGCATCTAAGCAATGTCTTGACGTGGTTTTTTTTCCCCTTCCTCAGAAACATTGACGCTGAGGTTAAGCTGTAAGCAATTTCTCCTCGTCAGAAGAGTGACCAGATGACCATGTCAGAGAAGAAACTGCTGTCAGGGTTGGTGAACTACATCCAGTGAGTCTGCTCCTAATAAAGAAGCACCTGGCCAACATGGCTGAGTTTGCTGCTTCTCACGTCTGTTACAGTGTTTGGACAAGCAGACATAACCCACTCCCCTTACAACTGTATGTTTGTATCTCAAAAAAGAATACCAAGTTTGCAGTTCCAGACAGATTTTTTTTTTCCCCCTAGTTTTCAGCATTAGGTTCTCGGTATCATCGCAAATGAGACATTGTCATAATCGTTCCACCACCTTGTCTGTGAATATCCCACAGTATGTTCGCTGACAGTCTCTCACTTCAATGCCTGATGGTGAGCCACCTGGTGAAGGTGCCATTTTAAGACCTACAAAATTCCACATGTGAAACCAGTCAGCGGCACTCTTGGCATGAACTCCGCTGCCAAGTCAAACCAGGACACATAAAAGACCATGACAGTTCACCACTGGCCGGACAGACGTAACTAAGAACCATCAATGCTGTTAAGTTCACAGTGGCGCCATAACACCTAACTCAGCAGCTCGGCACACAGAACCACCCCCCATCTTGAAAGCAATGACGACACTGTTGGTTATTTAACACGTTCATGCATTCCTGTCTGCACCACACTCAGTTAAACTGCGAAAAGCCACCACAGGACACAACCATGAAATCCCAACTCCACACTGATTATCAGAACAATTGAAGTGTTGCTTGTGAGAGCATGAAATTGTCAAACGCCACCTACCACTATTACTGAACCAGAAGCTCAGACAGATTAACAATTACTCAATCTTCTTCTTGGTTGATATTTCATCCAATATCCGAGACTTTTTAAGAACCCCTCCCCCCCCTTTCTCTTTTATAAACACACACACACACATAAAATAAGCCAGGGAAACAAACTTATGAAACATAACCATATATAAGAAAATGGTCCAACCTATTAAACCTCGTCTTTCCTTCAGAAGTGTGAACCTCCTCTCCTGCTCACCTGAGATAGTTTTCCACTGAAGTTTCATTCGGAAATAGTCATCACTAGAAAGTATGAGAATCAGAATGTAATACCAGATAACTGAAATATTTTACATTATTACTGTGACGTATGCATGCAATTCATTTTATACAACTTTTTTAGGACTATAAACAACAAAATGTTTTCATCTAAGGATAATAATCTTGGTAATCTTTGCCCAGACAGAATAAAAAAACATCGGCATTAATGATTCTCATGAAACAAGAAAAGGGTGGCCAACGAGACAATGGGCTCAGAACATCACAGACTCACTAAACACCACATTCACAGAAACAGACATACTGGCTAGGCACATAAAATATTTTCAGAATGGCTATCAAGAGACAAGTTACACGAGGAGGGATTCTGATCTAAAAAAAAAAAAAAGGCTTACACTTTTCTCTTCCTCTGCTCTTGTCTCTGCTTGGACGTGGAGTCCCAGTCATAAAAGCCAAGCAAAAACTTCCAGACATCTCCACGAATTGTTGGATCTACACCCTGATGTTAGTTTGAAAAAAACAAATAATTCATGTTTAGCTGCCAGATGAAGACATGTTGAGAATAAAACTGTGCATCATCTCTCCAACACAAACACAGTCACCTTGCTCTCACAGTGTGTACATGTCGCAAATACAGTAAACCCTCGATTTAACTGACCCTGATAAAACAAGATTTAATGGATTGGACAAATAATTTAAAAAATTAAAATAAAATCTTAAATGCAGCACCAAGCATATTTTGTACTGCACTTGTTTCGGGTAGTGTGAAGCAGACTCGTAGACTTGCAGATTTGCTTTGTACTGACCTCAAGTTTCTGTGCAGACAGAGCAGTTCTGTCATTTCCAAATGCTGCCCTCTCAAATTCATTCATTCATTTGCATGTCCCTTGTGGAAGTTTGCCTCCCTAACAGCACTCCTGTAGGCCTCTCGGTTGTGAGCAAGATGGCCTGCTGCTGATGCATCCATTTGCAGATCATCAACGATGTCTTGCAGCCATCTTTGCCTTGGTCTTCCTCTCTTTCTTTTTCCCATTATGTACCCTTCCAAGACGGTTTTCTCTAGATTATCATGATGTTTAATGTGTCCAAAATATTTAAGTTTTCTCTGTTTAATACTCTGTACTAGCCAGCCTCCTTCAATATTAAGTTCTTGTAGTATGGATACATTTGTTCTTTTTTGTGTCCTCTCAAATTATATTGATTAAATGGATTTCAGCATTAATGGCCACCCCTTCTCCCCTAGCAGTTCATTAAACTGAAAATTTATGGTCATTTCAAATGTTTCCTGAAGCATGGAGTTTCTTTTCAGCAATCTGGATCAGAATTCAACATCATCATCATCATCAGATGCTGTGCCGACTGGCGTTGGCTATTATGCTTCTCCAGAGTACACGATCCTTCATGCAGGCCATCAGCTCAGAATTCAACATCTGTATAAAATTACTTCTCACCTTTCTAAAAAAAGAGTAACTGATGCTAAAGTAAACACTTTACTATCTTTCATATAGTTCTTCACTTTTGACACAGAAGAAGGTTTATAATTGTGGGGTATCTTAGAAGCAGTGGTTTGTGGGATATAAAAATATTACTTTGGGATTTCTGTCACGAAAAAAAAAATGGTAAGAAAGCTAGTTCCATTAATTTTATTCCTCTCACCCCCCGGAAAATAATGTCTTTCACTTCATCCACTTTGTTAATTTTGCCCTCAGCATCAAAGAAAGAGTTCCACTGTTGGGATGTCAATGGACCAGACCTCTTCACTGTTGGAATTGGGGGCAACTTGGTCTGGTGATGATAAAAAAAAACCATTTTGTCCACTGCTTTATATTAATGACAAAAAAGTGTTTCAATCTACATTTCTTTTATAATTTTATCAGCTGAACAACCTGATTGACTTATGTAGTTCAGTGTTTCCCAAAGTTTAACAGGAAAAGCCTTTTCTTGAAACATTTGCCTGTTGAATGAGGGGAAGGGGGCACCTGAAGCCCAGCAGTCGCTGGGATTTTTGTCAGAGTTCATACTGTCATACTCTCCCAGTGAAACTGTAGGTAAAGGTAAAGGTAATCCTGTCATGCCTTAGAGGCACATAAGGATATGGTGTTTGTGCCCATATTTTCCTTGACCCCTCAGCACACTAGACGGTGATATGGTCAGTATCACGCCTGGCCGCCTTTCCTTCCCCAACTCCAGAAAAAGTCAGGTACCCATTTCTACAGCTGGGTGACTGGGGTGCCTCTGGCCGAATTCAAACCCCCGACCTTCGCCATGAGAGACCAGTGAGTGAAACTGTATTTCACATTTAATGATAGAAGAAAGCTGCATGAAAGGTGAGACACACCATAAAACACTGTACATATGACTGGTGTGTACACATAAATGATTCTGTCATGGTTGGTCCTAAGCCTGGATAAGAAAGGATGAGCTCTGGACATGGGGACAGCTATCCAATTCTGTAAAATTCCAAAGCTACCAAAATGTCAACAAGAGCTCAGCAAGAGGAAAAATTCATACTGGGAGAGGAAGGAACTTTTTCAAGATGCCTGGAGACAGACAGGAGAAAGAGTCGAGGATATAAATAAACTGACAGCCCTTGCTGATGGCCAATGTCCTAGCAGACAGGGGTAAAGAAGATGAGAGAGAACATGAATGTTCATGAAAAGACGTAAGTTCCTTGTGCTTGGCTCTACTTTTGTGTTGACAGTAAACGGGTAAAGAAGAAAGGAACAAAAAAGATCAGAGAGTGTTACATGTGAGATATGATGGTTATTTATCCATCAAATACAAAACCAAAACAGCTACAGAAAACTACAGTAGCTTCCTGGAATGGAATATAAAGGATCCAAGAAGAATATGATGCCAGCTACCCAGTATCAGAAAGCCGAGCATGAGCTAAATGAACCATTGTGAGAAGGTAGCTGACAGTGATCTATCTTCTCATCTCTAAGGCCTGTTACTGGCACTCACCAGCTATCGGAAGATATAAAAATGGGTACACAACACATTAGTGTTGAAGAAAACAGCCTCTGCAGATAATGTGAGAGAAGACATGCCAGAATGTATTACACATGAGGTTGTTAATGAATGAAGGGAACACAAGATATCCTGTGAAGTTACATGAATAAACCAAAAAATTGGGAATTTTGCATGAATTCGGAGCACTTAAAATAATTGTCGTTGTTGTCATCATCATCAGAACAGAATACATCTAGAATACAGAGGCATTATAAAAGGGCTATCCTGACTGTTCTTCTCAACTGTAGAATGCTTTATGTAAATAATTCTACTGTACTTGTACAAACTCACTGTAACTGTAAGCTGTTGTTCTTTGCAGCCAATGCTGTAGAGATGTGGCACAGCATCGTATCGGCGTGGGAGCGGGTTATGGTGGCTACTTTTTCAGTCCAGGAGTACAGCTAAAAAGCAGGGGGTGTGCAATGCTTCTTTAGCAGACTCCACCACCACGGGAACTATGGCGATCCACGTCCCGTCAGCCAGGCTAGACCTGTTACTGGGGGTACCACGGAGAGGTGGGACAAGGTCTTGGTCAGCTAACCCTGACGCTGGCATATCAGTTATGGGTCGCTGACTGCCTCGTCAGACAGCATCTTCACCCCCTAAATAATTCTATAAATGAACATTATATTAAAAAATCTGGAAATTCAGTTCAGCTTTCCTAACACAAACTGATTCTAAACAATAAATTCAGCATTCCCCCATACTCCAGTCTTCTCCACGCCTGGAGTCCCCCCTTACTTTTGTGACCATCTCAAATCCTGGCTCATCCATCTGAGAAATCTCCACTCCTGGTATATCATCGTGCAGGAATTCTGCCATCTCAGCATGCGGCCTGGTCAAGTTCTCTGGTGTCATCAGTGCATCCCGCAGGTAGTTGGTCACCTTGGAGAACCCACCCATGGTTGTAGTGTAAGGGTCTTTGATAAATTTCTGTTGAACAAAATGAAGCCAAATGTGATTCAAAACAAATTTTACCCCCAAAAAAAAAAATTAGTTTAAAATGGGCTGCCTCTTATGGCACTTAAAGGAAAAAGACTGCTCCTTAGACCTTTCAAGTTGGCACATATGAGGGGAAATAAATGCACCCTTGTGAACAGCAAACCAAACATAAAGGTAAATGGTAGAGGTAACCCTTTTATGCCATGAAGGCATCTAGGGGATATGGTATTAGTGTCCATATTTACCCTGACCTGTCAGCACACTAGAGGGTGATGTGGTCAGCATCACGCCTGGCTACCGCCTTTCTTTCCCCAACCCCAGAAGAAATTGGGTACCCATTTCTACTGCTGGGTGACTGGGGCACCTCCGGCCAAATTTGAACCCCCCCAACCTTCACCATCAGAAACTAGTGCATTAACCATTTCATCACTCAGACATCCAAATCAAACATACAAAGATTAAACATTTCTTTGTGAAGGTCAAAAACCAAGAATGTGATGACTAAGTATGTACCATAAATTAAATATGTGATAACAAGATATGTCCTTGGGAAGGTCACAAACAACTACAACATAAGAGGATCACAGTTAGGAATGAGCCCCGACACCTACCTGAACGTAAGCGCCAGATGAATCTGTGAAGAGTGCCAGCTCACTGAAAGACTTGGACAACATTTCTGGGTCGTGATCATTCACAATAAACAGGCGTGCGTCATTAGGGGATCTGTCCGTCAAAAAAAAAAAAAAGGCTGCTTTTGATACTGCACATTTGTGACCTCAAAGATAATGTGTATAATACTGCTCTGTAATGTATGTTTCTGTCCTAAAAGATAACATGCATTATTTTATTGGTACTTTTCCATATTCTGAAGGATAATGTGCATTATTTTATTGGTACTTTTCCATATTTTGAAGGATAATGTACTTATTCTATGGTTACTGCACTGTATGAACCTAAAGAAAACCTGAAAGATATGGGTGCTGAAAATGGATATACTGGGCCCAGGGCACAAAGAGATGCAGATAATATATGTGCATTATTCCATGGACAGTCTTTTCCTTCACTAGACAGAAGTATGGAAATATACAAAATGGGCACAATGTACTGCTACATTTCTGTACAATGGATGCACATTATATTGTGAACATCACACAGATATGCATGATTTAAACATATCATCTTATGGACACTGCATGGATGTGCATGATTTAAACACATTATCTTGTGGATACTGTATGATGTGCATGATTTAAACACATTATCTTGAGGACAATTTATGGAAAAAGCATGATTTAAACACATTATCTTGAGGACAATTTATGGAAAAAGCATGATTTAAACACATTATCTTGAGGACACTTTATGGAAAAAGCATGATTTAAACACATTATCTTGAGGACACTTTATGGAAAAAGCATGATTTAAACACATTATCTTAAGGAAACTTTACGGATAATGCATGATTTAAACACATTATCTTGTGGACACCCTACGGATGTGCATGATTCAGACACATTATCTTGTGGACACCGTTTGAATGTGCATGATTTAAACAAAATATGCCTGTATACTGTATATTATCTCATAAATAGTGAACTTAACATGATTACCAGAGTAAATCCACAGATAAAATTCAAGAATAATTTTATTAGGATAATTTTATTAATGATTTGTAGGATAATCAAATTCATGTTCTCAAGGGAAAAAAAACAAAACAAACTGGATAATTAAAATGCCTACTGTAGCATACCAGGATCAAGAACAGGATCCCGTGCTCCTTCCTCCGACTGTACTAGGCACAACAGGAAGAAAACTTTCAACGAGAATGAATACAAATACAATCTCAATTTTATATATGTATGAAGAATTTCAAGGATATACACCTCCTTCGACAGAAATGGTCCTATTTGCTTTTAAGACAAAAAAATTATACTAACTTTAACCTGAGTAATGCTGCCTACGTACTGAATCAAAGCGGGAACTAAATATTTATAACAAGAAAACTGTTTTTGAAAAAAAAAAAAAAAGACTAGAAGAATTACCTGAAAATTAATGTAGAAATGATAAGAAAATCTAATTCGATACGTAACCTGCGTATGTGCAAGAAATTTTCTAGTTCTTTGAGGAGGGCCTTGCTGCCACCGTTGTGGAAGTGTAGAGCAGGGAATGTTGTTCCGTCCTTCAGAATGAAGATGATGTATGCCCAGCCATGGGTAGGAGCATTACGTTTGAAGCTTTTCAAGTCCAGAATGTCAAAACTAATGTTGTACTTTCTTCTGGCATCCATTTTTGCATTCATAGTTGCTGCAATGCCAAGAACAAGAAATACATCATCTTATGCCTTGAAAAAAAGAAGAGAAAAGTCCTACATAAAAAAAAGATCAAATTCCCATTTCCATGTTATTAAGGCAAACTGGGGATATGGTATTAGGCCTGTATTTCCAAGACCATCGGGACATGAAAGTCTAATATGGTATCACATCCTGGCCACATTTACCTTTCCAGATTTCTCTGGTACCTATTTTTAGAGGCTGGGTGGACCCCAGGGCCTTTTTGGTGTAGTGGTAACAGAAAAAAAAAAAAAAGCCCACTGCTGGGATTTGAACCCAGTACCACCAGATTAGTAGACAGAGCACCACTCAACCAGGCCACCATAGCACTTACGTCTTACATTCTTCCCGTGCCATTAAACACCACATAGGGCTCACATGGTAGTTCACCAAGTTTTCCTGTTTTCTGTGAACTTTTCAACCTCATCAAGGGATTTTATGCCCATTAAACTGTCCTCTTTAGTGTTTCACGTGATCGACCTCTTTTTCTTCGACCTGTTGTGTTCAACTTGATAGCTTGTTCTGAGATTTTCTCAATGTTTCTTCTCATCACTTTACCAACATATGTCCATCTCCTTTTTCTGATCACCCATGAACAGGTTGTTGTTTGCTCATCAGTCTTATCTCTGCGTTGTTCTTGAATTCGTTCCACTTTATACCAAGTATTTTCCTTAGGCATTTGTTTTCAAAACAGTCTAATTTGTTGTCTACTTCTTTAGTTGTTTTCTAGCTTTTGCATACATAAATGAGGGTGGATATTACACTCGAATTGAATAATCTTAACTTGGTTTTTGTGCTTATAATTTTAGAGTGCCATATGTACTCAAGATTCTTGAAGGTCAATGCTGCCTTTGCAATTCTAACTTCCTGTCTGGTGTCACCATCCTGGTCTATGTAGCTGCCAAGGTATGCTCTACATAGCCTTTGTTTATTTAGTTCTATATAGTATTGGTTCATATCTCTATGTATAGATCTACATCCACTGCATCAACCTACACTGGAGAGATGGGCAGAGGATGATAGCAAAACAAAAGTAATCAGCACTATCAGCAGACATGTTCTAGCTACTCAAAGGTGTTAATGTTCACTGTGTTTTTTAAACAGAACAGAACAATAAATATTACACAATGATCCTTTTCCTTATTAATAAATGAAATGGCATGGTCTTGTGATTATAAACACAATCTTAGTTAACAAATCTGCTAAGATTCACTAAACACAGCACATTCTCTTGTGTGAGTTTGCCTTCTATCCTCTCTCGCGAGCTGTTACCTTGCCACTGTGAGAGAGCTTGTGTGCTCCCATGACTCCAAGAGCTATGCTGGTGGGAGCAGCAACTCCAGGCAGAGTCATCCAAGCCAGACAGGTCTGAGGGTAGGGGGCCGGACAGGTCAGAGGGTAAGGGGCCGGACAGGTCTGAGGGTAGGGGGCCAGAGAAGTCTAGGGGGCCAGACAGTTCTTAGGGGAGGGGGCCAGACAGGTCTGAGGGGAAGGGGCCAGAGAGGTCTGAGGGTAGGGGGCCAGAGAGGTCTGAGGGTAGGGGGTCAGACAGGTCTGAGGGTAGGGGGTCAGACAGGTCTGAGGGTAGGGGGCCGGACAGGTCTGAGGGTAGGGGGCCGGACAGGTCCTAGGGTAGGGGGGGAGAAAGGTCTTAGGGGAGGGGGCCAGACAGGTCTTAGGGGAGGGGGCCAGACAGGTCTGAGGGGAAGGGGCCAGAGAGGTCTGAGGGTAGGGGGCCAGACAGGTCTGAGGGTAGGGCCAAACAAAGCACAGCTCAAACTCTGATGCCTAGAAAGATGCCTGGGGTCAGCCAAAGGCTACAGAACAAAGGCTATGGATGCAAATCAGAAAGAAATGCATGCTGAAGATGGATGTACTGGTCCAAGGGCACAAAGGGATGCAGATATAAGAACTACAGTACACTGAAACTTTCACCCATATGACACCATATAAACTGCCACATCTGTGACAGAGATTGGTATCGATGTCTGAGCGAACAACGAAGAAGAAGAAGTCTTCCATTAAATTCACACATTTTCACACACCTGAGACTGATTTTCAGGTTAATGAATCACTTTTCCTTCACAAAACTGATGATTGCAAACAGTGTACTCTGGTGTGCCACCATGCAGGTAAATGTTCTGTTTTTCAGAACCAGATCCAGAACATAAATGTCTGGTTATCCATTTTTCAAAAACTGGGTTAACCACCAGAGCATGCCACAGACAGCCTGGAACCCACCTCAATCACCTTGGGAAACTAGCTCATTACTCCCATGTTTGTGTTTTATAGTCAATACATTATTTGCTGGCAAGCTTCTGAATTATTGGATAGTCCAGCTCTAATGAATAGCAAAACTACTTATGTCAGTCTGTAAGAACATTCATTCATTCCTTTGCATGTCCCTTGCGGAACTTTGCCTCCCAAACAGCACTCCTGTAGGCCTCTCGGTTGTGAGCAAGATGGCCTGCTGCTGTTGCATCCATTTCCAGATCATCAACGATGTCTTGCAGCCATCTTCGTTTCGGTCTTCCTCTCTTTCTTTTTCCCATTATGTATCCCTCCAATATGGTCTTCTCTAAATTATCATGACGTTTAATGTGGCCAAAATATTTAAGTTTTCTCTCTTTAATCCTCTTTACTAGCCAGCCTTCATCAATATTAAGCTCTTGCAGTATAGATATATTTGTTCGTTTTTGTGTCCACGATATTTGGAGAACTCTTCTATAGCATTTACATTCAAAGGCATTTATGTGCTTCTCAGCTGTTTTGTTAAGTGTCCAGGTCTCACAGGCATATGTTGCGATGGGAAAGATGCATGCCCTTAAAAATCTTATTTTTGTGGTTCTGTCTGCTCCTCTCCACAGATTCTTTATTTGTTTTACTTTCTGAAGAGCAATAGATGTCCTCCTTTTAATTTCCCTCATTGTATCTCCATTATTAGTTAGTAGTGATCCAAGATATTCAAAACTCTCCACTTCTTCCAGTTTTTCCTCATTGATACATATTTCAGTTGCCTTGTTTGTTTTATCAGTTGTCATCACTTTAGTTTTCTTTGCATTAAGATAGAGGTTCTGCTCTTCGCTGTTCTTGCGGACTGACATAATCAGTTTTTCCATTCCTTCTTGTGTTGTGGACAGCAATACTGTGTCATCAGCATATCTAATCTCTGGTATTTCATAACCTCCAACTGTTATGGCATCGTAATATTCTTTGTCTACATCTTCTCTAACATTCCTCATTATATTTTCAGTATACAAGTTAAATAAGTAGGGTGACAATATGCACCCCTGACGGACCCCTTGTTTTATGTCAAACCAACTTGTTGTTTCACCATTTATTCTTACTGCTGCTTGTTGGTCTAAATACAGCAGTGATGTTAATTGTATCAAATGTGTTGGAAATCCCATTTTTTCCATTATTTCCCAAAGTTTCTGGTGTTGTACACAATCAAATGCCTTTGAGTAGTCTATAAAGGATAAATATAGATTCACATTAAACTCCCTGCATTTCTCTATTATTAATCTTAGATTGAATATATGATCTCTTGATCCTCTTCCTTGCCTGAAGCCAGCTTGGACCATATTGACTTCTTCTTCTATTTTCTTTCGAAGTCTACCCATTATGATTTTTAACAGAATTTTACTGGCATGACTAATCAGGGCAACAGTTCTGTAGTTGGTGCATAATTTCAGGTTACCCTTTTTTGGCAGTGGAATGAATACTGTACAATAAGAATAAGAACAGGGAAGAGTAAATTAATGTACTTTTCTTAATGCAAAGAAAACTAAATTGATGACAACTTACAAAACAAACAAGGCAGCTGAAATATTTATCAATGAGGAAAAATTGGAAGAGGTGGAGAATTTTGAGTATCTTGAATCATTACTAACTAATAATGGAGATACAATGAGAGAAATTAAAAGGAGGGCATCTATCACTCTTCAAAAAGTAAAACAACTAAAGAAGCTGTGGAGAGGAACAGACAGAACTACAAAAAATAAGATTTTTAAGAACAAGCATCTTTCCCATGGCAACATATGCCTGTGAGACCTGGACACTTAACAAAACAGCTGAGAAACACATAAATGCCTTTGAATGTAAATGCTATAAAAGAGTTCTTCAAATATCATGGATACAAAAAAAGAACAAATAAAGCCATACTACAAGAGCTTAATATTGAAGAAGGTTGGCTAGTAAAGAGGATTAAAAAGAGAAAACCTAAATATTTTGGACACATTAAATGTCATGAAAATTTAGAGAAGACCATCTTGGAAGGGTACATAACAGGAAAAAGAAAGAGAGGAATACTAAGGCGAAGATGGCTGCAAAGACATCGTTGATAATCTGTAAATGGATGCATCAACAGCAGGGCACATTGCTTACATCCAAGAGGCCTACAGGGGAGCTGTTGGGGAGGCAAAGTTCAGCAAGGGACATGCAAATGACTAGCTCAAACGGAAGACCAAATCATAGTACTATAGGCAAAAATAATTCAGGCGCTGTCCTCAGATGCTAGCAAAAGACTGGGACACCCACCTAAGTCAGCATCTCTGTCACCTCTGAAGTTGACTGGGGCCACTACGTCCCATTCATCACTTTGTATATCAGTGAGAAACTCCTCAGCTTTCCATTCTATGAAGTGACCCTCAGACTGCAATTATGTGAGAGATCATTTATTAGAAAATCTTAGTATAGCCGGCATTGATTTCAATCTGGATATATTCTGTCTTTATAATGAGATAATGTAAAACATGCTTATCTAGTCATGCAATGTAAAATATCTGGTTATAAAGACAATGTAAAATATCTAGTTATAGAGACAATGTAAAATGTTCTGGTTTTGGAGACAGTAAAATGTTCTGGTTTTGGAGACAATGTAAAATACATTTATCTAGTTATGGTGACAATGTAAAATATATTTTAGTTATGGAGACATGTAAAACATTTAGTTATAAAGACTATATAAAATACATTTATCTAGTTATGGTGACAATGTAAAATATATTTTAATTATGGAGACATGTAAAACATTTAGTTATAAAGACTATATAAAATACATTTATCTAGTTATGGTGACAATGTAAAATATATTTTAATTATGGAGACATGTAAAACATTTAGTTATAAAGACTATATAAAATACATTTATCTAGTTATGGTGACAATGTAAAATATATTTTAGTTATGGAGACATGTAAAACATTTAGTTATAAAGACTATATAAAATACATTTGTCTAGTTATGGAGACAATGTAAAATATTTCTTTTAGTCACAGAGACATGTAAAATATCAAGCTATAAAGGCAATATAAAAGATATTTACTTAATTATGGAGACAATGTTAATATAAAAATATTTAAATAAAAATATTCAATTAAAAAATATAAAAATATCTTGTTATTTTAAAAATCTGTGATTGAGCTTTCAGGATATTACTGATGACACATCACATACATCATATGAGCACAACCCTCAACTTTCTTCAAGACTGCAATTCCTTTTCTTACTTCATTAAGTCAGCCCTGATTATGGAAGAGTGTTCTGTTACTACTTTGTTGGTAAAACACTCACTTCTATTTTTCTACTGCTCATTTCTACTTTTTTTCCCTACTTTTGTACTGTTCAGGTATGACTCTACCTTTTTCCTCTACTTTTCTACTGTTCAGTTATGTTTCTACCTTTTTCTTTTACTTTTCTATTGTTCAGCTATGTTTCTACCTTTTTCTTCTACTTTTCTACTGTTCAGCTATGTTTCTACCTTTTTCTTCTACTTTTGTACTGTTCAGCTATGTTTCTACCTTTATCTTCTACTTTTCTGCTGTTCAGTTATGTTTCTACCTTTATCCTCTACTTTTCTACTGTTCAGCTACATTTCTACCATTTTCTTCTACTTTTCTGCTGTTCAGCTATGTTTCTACCTTTATCTTCTAGTTTTCTACCATTTAGCTATGTTTCTACCTTTTTCTTCTACTTTTCTACCATTCAGCTATGTTTCTACCTTTTTATTCTACTTTTCTACTGTCCAATTTTGATTTCCTCATAAATGATACATATCCATGAAATCCAACCTGGACTCCACCCAAATTTGATTCAGATTCTGGGTCCTCTTATTTTTTTTAACTGTCCTACTCCCTCATACATGACTTCACTCAAAATTGTTTCCCCCCAAATCCACCGCCCTGTCTGTGATGGTGCTTTTCTGTGATAAAAACCCTCTGAAGAAAAGGAAAAATACCTTCTTCAGCAAGTAAACTCTTCCAGCAATATGAGCATCTTTGTCTTTTGAATCCTGAACATTGATATGGATGTAAACACTGTCTTTGGCAAATAATACCTGCAGTACAAAAAAAACCATAACAACTATATCCATATTACAAGAACTTAATATTGAAGAAGATTGGCTTAGTAAAGAAGATTAAACAGAAAAAACTTCATGAGAATTCAGAGAAGACCATCAGTTTAATGAGCCATGTGATAAAGATATTAGGTAAAGTCATTTTAGAGGGAATCAGAGGCAAAATAAATATGGAAATTGGTGATCAGCAGATAGGATTTAGAAGAAATAGTGGAACAAGAGAAGCGATATTAAGCATTAGGATGATAACTGAGAAGTTTATGGAAGTTGAAAAGGATATCTATGCTTGTTTTATAGAATACACAAAGACCTTTGACAGACTCAGGTACAAACAGCAAGACAATGTCTAAAAGAGATTAATGTTCATGGCAAAGACATCAGAATAATAAGCAAACAGTATTGGAAACAAACAGCAGTCACGTGGTCCAACACAAACTACTCAACACCAATAGATATAAAAATGTATAAACTAGGGAAAAAAGTAGGAACAGCTTTATTACTTAATGAGTACACAGTTGTGAAGTTTTGGTGTGAGGCTTAATCATTCAAAAACACATAGGACAAAGAAACAAGATATTCCTTTATGTTGTAGAAGCCTGGACCTTGAATAAGCCAACAAAAAAGACAACTGAGGTCCTTGAAATGTGGACATATGACGTATTCCATGGACAGAAAACAAACAATGAAGTGCTAAACCAGCTGGAGGTGAAAAGAGAAGTATTGAAAATCATAAAATCAAGACAGCCAAAATACTTTTGGCACAATACTATATTGAAGACCCTTCTTGAGGCCAAGATCAAAGGGAAAAGAACAAGAGGATGACAGTGATACAGATGGGTGGACAACATCAAAGAGATGGACAGGGACAAGCTTGGCTAAGTGTTCTACAAAGACAAGAAACAAAAGAGAGTGGAGGTGCACTGCAGCCAACCTTCTGTGAGGAGGCGGAACAAAATGATGAATGGCGAGTCTTGGAAGGGTACATAATGGGAAAAAGAAAGAGAGGAAGACCAAAATGAAGATGGCTGAAAGACATCAGTCATGGTCTGTGAATGGATGCAGCAGCAGCAGGCCATCTTGCTTACAACTGAGGTCTTCTAGAGAGCTGTTAGGGAGGCAAAATGACTGACTAACCTGAAGCACAGACACATAAATGTTGAACTTTCTGTCAGTTGTACAAAACACTGCTTCATGATAATGAACATGCAAAGAATATAGGAAAGTACATTTATCTCTTACTGATTTTCTTCTATATTTAGACAAGCAGTCCACTCTAATATGTCCAACTTCAAGAAATAAAACAGAGGATGGTCTTGCACTATGACTTTATGTACTTTCTATATAATCTTATAGCCGCCTATTTTTCTACGATACATTCTACGTGCATGACGAAACATGAGACTATGAGTAATATTTTTTTAAAGAAAACAAAGCCCTAAGAACAAGAAAACAATATATGATGGGCCTTGTAAGTGAGAACGGATCGGAAAGACTTAAAATGTGAGTTAGCTAAGACAGCTAAGAAAACGAAGCATTAAAGAATGTTTTACATAGAGCTTCTTTTTGCCAATTGCGAAGGCGTAGTTTGATAACACAAGTCCACTAATTGTCAAAAACATCCATACTAAAGACTAACCAATCACGGCATCAGGAAAGTTTTATTTTACACCGACAAGTAAAGCTCTCAGGTTAAAAGCTACTTTTCATTCTGAATCACACACAAGACTGCAGCAAGCAAAACTAGTTATCAGAAATACCTGATTTTGCGACGCCATACTATTATCTTTGATTTATTCTCCTTGTATGATTGAAGCAGAAGAGAAACGTCCCATTTCCGGTTGACCACCCCATATGATTGCTCGCAACAATAGCAAACAAAATTGTTTAAAACTGAAATCCTTTAAAGTCTTCAGCAATCAAGATTGACAATCTTAAGTATAATTTTTAATGAAATTGCTTGTTAACTAGTCTAGAAGGAAAGTAGGCGTTAATATTATTAATGGTGCTAGCTATAAGCGAGATGCTCGTGATCACTGACGTATCAAGCAGACGTGAGGAGGAAGGAACTAAACGCGTTTTTTATGTTTTGCTCAGACCACAATTGTTCATTTTTGTCATCGTCTCGGGCCTTTGAAAGCCAAAGAATGGTAAAGGTCTAGACTGCGACATTCAGTAACGCTAGTTTTATGTTGTTTCACGGTAAGACACCGGTTTGGCGGTTTGAATCGATATAAGCGATGGCCTCGGCTGGAGGGACTGCAGCGGGGGGCCGTAACTATAACTTCAAAGTTGTGCTGTTGGGAGAAGGTTGTGTTGGCAAGACATCGTTGGTGTTGAGATACGTGGAAAATAAGTTCAACGACAAACATATAACCACATTACAGGTAACGTGGTTACTTTTTTTTAACATCACATTGAGCATCTGTTATGAGATTCTTACCTACTAGTTGATATTAGCCAGTGTTTCTCAACCAGTGTACAAAGAACACTGGCGTGTCACATATCGTCCGGGGATGTGGGGTGTGTGGTGTGTTTGTGTAAAAAAAAAGAAGTAATCTTTTTCCAGATTTTTCTCATTTGATCGCTTGTCTTCCTGGATAGAGTGAAAGATGTATGAAAAAGGGCAGAATGTCAGACAGGCCTGCGTGCCCAATTCTGAACCCTTTTGAAATAAAAGATCAATCAATCAATTCTCTGATTGTTCCTTCTCATCATGTGACCTACACATGCCCATCTTTTCCTGGTTGCTACAGAGACTGCTGCATACTCATTTATCTTATCTCTACTTTAGTCTTGAATTTGTTCCATTATATACAGAGCATTTTTCTTAGACATTTGTTTTGAATATGTCCAATTTGATCTCTGTTTATTTGGTTGTTTTCCAACTTTTGCATACATACAAGAATGGGTTTTACATTTGAGTTGAATATCCTGACCTTTGTTCTAGGAGTTTTATTTCCATATTTTCTCAAGATTCTTGAAGGCCAATGCTGCCTTTGCTTTTGTGGTTCTAATTTATTTCCATGTGTCTCTTTCCTGATCCATGTCTTCTTCATCTTCTTCTTCTTTGTACGCACTGTCTGTCTATATCTGCAGTCCTGTCTCTTGGATAAATTTCAGTGTTTTTTTGTAATTCATGTATGGAACCATTTCTGGGCCAGTAATTATTTCTCTGTGTCGCGTAGTTTGTGCAGTTTTGGAGGATATGTTCCACAGTTTGGGGCACCTGGGCACGTGTACAAAGATTAGTAGTACCAGCCTTAAACTTTGTATACCTATGACTTCGGAGTCGGCTGTGTCCTGTTTGGAGACGGAAAATGGTGACTTGCTCCTTTCTGTTTAGCATGTGATAGTCATCATGTGGTGGTGTTTGTGGGTTTCTGGAGGTTTTTATCATGCTTTTCTTCTGATTATAGGTGATTGGTATGTCTGGTTGCTCCATTTCAGTGCCCTCTTTGGCCAGACAGTCAGCTTTCTCATTGCCTGGTATCTCACAGTGGGAGGGAATCCACTGCAAGGTGACTCCGTGTTGTAAGCCAATTTTTGACAAGGCATCCTTAAGATCTGATAGTTTGTTGCACTGAAGAGCTTCCAGTACTGATCTTGCATCTGTGAGAATTACTATGGGGCATGTATCAGTTCTGGAGTCTGATAGTTTTTCAACTGCAGCAATAATTGCCCTAACTTCTGCATCATAGTTGTTGCAGTATTTTCCAGTGGGCATGGAAATCTTATCAGTCGTGTTGTTTGGATTTTCAATATGTGCTCCTGCCCCTCCATTCTTTATGGCATTGTGTGCAGATCCATCTGTATACACATGTATCCAGGTATCACATGGATATTTGTCATCTAGCACACTAAATGTGGCTGTTGATCTTACAAGACTGCTTTGCATCTCACCTTTCACTTCAGTCTGAATAGTTATTTGTGTACAACCTGATCCATGTAACTTCCAAGATGTACAAAACAGTCTACTACTTCTTTTGCTGATACTTCCAGATATACTTTTTTCCTCTTGCTCGACTACATTCTTTGTAATTTTGTCTTTTTCTTGTTGATCTCAAGTCCTATTTTGGTAGTCATTGAGCGCAGGACATGTGGTTTTTTTTTTTTGGTTTTTTTTTAGCATTGTTTCCACATTTTCTCTAATAAGCTTTATATTATCCACAAGTAATCTGGATGAGACCCCATTCAGTCCCCGTGTTACCAGTACAGCATTTTTTATTATGAAGTTGATGTATGGATGGCTTAGGCAAGGGAGATAGGATGTATCCTTGTTGCGATCTGGAACCATTCGCCCATTCATTTCTGTGACTAGACAATGCACGAACTGATTATGCAAGAGGAGTGGACATCTTAGTTCTCTTATTATCTTTCTGGTGGTACCTCTCTGCGCACTTTCATGCTTTGTTTGAACTGAAATTTTCTTTTAACACTTTAACTTTAGTTTTACACTTAGTAACAGAAATGTGTGTGTGCCTGTTTGTGTGGTGCATTTATTATTTTCATGTTTTATCAAATATTTTATTTTAATATAAAAGGTTCTTGTTTTGTCAAGTATTTTGTTTAAACATAGATATTTTTATTTTCTTGTTTTGTCGGGTATCAAATTTAAACATAAATGTTTTTATTTTCTTGTTTTGTCGGGTATCAAATTTAAACATAAATGTTTTTTATTTTCTTGTTTTGTCGGGTATCAAATTTAAACATAAATGTTTTTATTTTCTTGTTTTGTCGGGTATCAAATTTAAACATAAATGTTTTTATTTTCTTGTTTTGTCGGGTATCAAATTTAAACATAAATGTTTTTATTTTCTTGTTTTGTCGGGTATCAAATTTAAACATAAATGTTTTTATTTTCTTGTTTTGTCGGGTATCAAATTTAAACATAAATGTTTTTATTTTCTTGTTTTGTCGGGTATCAGATTTAAACATAAATGTTTTTTATTTTCTTGTTTTGTCGGATATCAAATTTAAACATAAATGTTTTTTATTTTCTTGTTTTGTCAGGTATCAAATTTAAACATAAATGTTTTTATTTTCTTGTTTTGTCGGGTATCAAATTTAAACATAAATGTTTTTTATTTTCTTGTTTTATCGGGTATCAAATTTAAACATAAATGTTTTTTATTTTCTTGTTTTGTCGGGTATCAAATTTAAACATAAATGTTTTTATTTTCTTGTTTTGTCGGGTATCAAATTTAAACATAAATGTTTCTATTTTCTTGTTTTGTCGGGTATCAAATTTAAACATAAATGTTATTATTTTCTCTTTTTTTTTTTCAGGCGTCATTCTTAAATAAAAAGCTGAATATTGGTGGGAAGCGTGTAAACCTTTCCATTTGGGTAGGTTTTTTGTTTTTTTTTAAAAGTATTTTATTTGTTTTTAGAAACAGTACAGAGTAATTTTAAAGACAAACATGTAATTGCAATTCTTAGCTTTGAAAAAACAAATACTTCTGTTTTTTTTTTTTCCCCCAATGCATTTTTTACAGTTTAGTTCTGCATGGAAGCAGCATGATTCTCTTTTCCTACTGTGTGGGAGAATTATGGTAAAAATGTGTTATATAACATATACTATAATAGCTGTGGATTTGTTATATAACATACTGTAAGCCATGATAGTGGTAGATGTGTTACATAACATATGCCAAGAGATCTCTAGTTCTGTTACATATGGTATGAGAGCTGTAGGTTTGTTATATAACATTATATGCTATGAGAGCTGTAGATTTGTTATACAGGGTCCAGCATAAAGCATAGCTGGATTTAACTGATGTAGTGCACAGAAACTGAATATGTGTGGAAAAAAACATGACATCAGAGATGAAGCAGACAAATGGTCATTTTTAAAAATGGCTTCTTGGCAAACACAGCATCGCACATTCACTGTTGAAACTTATTTTAAAAATGGAGAATTATCTATTACTGTACAACGAAAGTTTTGTCGTCATTTTGAGTTGCATCCCTGTGATAATGTTCCCGATCGGAGGACAAAACAATTTTGAGGTGGGTCAAAAAATTTAAAGAAACTGCTAATTGTCTTAATAACAAGTCTACTGGTCATCCAAGAAGTCAACAGACACCTGATTGAATTCAAGAAGTCCACAATGCATTGCTGAGTAGCCTTCGGCAATCAGCTGTTAGGAACGCTTTGGCACCTGGCATCCTCTTACTGTTAATAGTGATCTTTATGTGCAGATGCTAACTAAATACTTCATTCCAGACTTGGCCAATAGAAATAAGAGACTAATATGGTTTCAACAAGATGGAGCAACTGCCCACACAGCCCGTCAGTCCGTGGCCATGCGACAAGCATTTCCCAATTGTCTTATTTCCAGATTTGGGGATATTCATTGGCCAGCAAGGTCACTGAATTTATCGGCTGCAGACTTCTTTTTGTGGGGGTATCTCAAGAACACGGTGTATGCTAGTCGACCATAGTCATTTGCAGACCTAAAAGATCAAATCTGACACTGCATTCAAAATATCCCTTTGTTAAATGGTTTTATGCAGGAATTTTCCAGATGCCTGGCTGAATGTATAAAATGTAATGGTGGTCATCTAACCGGCGTAATTTTCAAAACCTAAATATGATTTGTAAACATTCGCTGGCGATGGTTGGGACATGTGCTCCGAATGACTGACAACTCACTACCAAAAATAGCACTAAGATGGACACCACAGGGGAACAGAAGTAAGGGTAGACCAAAAGAGACATGGAGAAGAACAACAGAAAAGATGTTGAGCAATAGAGGGCTCACCTGGGCAAGAGCAGAAAAAAAGGCGAAGGACAGGCATTTGTGGAAAACTCTTGCGGAAGCCCCATGTGCCCTGGGCACTTAAGGTTCAGAGAGAGAGAGAAATATGATTGTCAGTAATAATAAAAATACCCACTTTTCTGAGTTTCACTTCATTTTTTTAAATGAAAAACATGTATAGTGTTTATTTATTTTCCATTTTTAAAATCCAGCTATGCTTTATGCCAGACCCTGTATAAGATATTATATGCCATGAGAGCTGTAGATTTGTTATATAACATATGCCATGAGAGCTGTAGTTTTGTTACATATGGTATGAGTGCTGTAGATTTGTTATATAACATATGCCATGAGAGCTGTAGATTTGTTATATAACATATGCCATGAGAGCTGTAGATTTGTTATATAACATATGCCATGAGAGCTGTAGATTTGTTATATAACATATGCCATGAGAGCTGTAGATTTGTTATATAACATATGTCATGAGAGTTTTAGATTTAAACTGTATTCTTTTATAAGGACACAGCTGGTCAAGAAAGGTTCCACGCTCTTGGTCCCATCTACTACAGGGACAGTAATGGTGCTATCTTGGTCTATGACATCACAGATGAGGACTCCTTTCAGAAGGTTGGCGGAACCCAAATAGTTCTTTTTTTGCGGTTAGAGCCTCTTTAAGATTTAATTTCATGTCCCACTAATGATTGTGCTGGTTTGTTGGTTATGCTCCTTCCGACTGCAAACTTGAGTTATTTGCAGCCGTTCACGTCTAAAAAGTAAAAGTAAAATCCCCATTTCCGTGTCAATAAGGCATATTGGGGATGCAGTGTTAGGTCCATATTTCCAAGACTTTCAGCACATGAAAGTGTGATTTGGTCAGTATCATGCCTGGCCGCATTTACCTTCCCAGATATCTCTGGTAGCTATTTTTGGAGGTTGTGTGGATCACAGGGCCTGTGGTGGTACCAGAAAAAAAAAAAATCCCACTGCTGGGACTTGAACCTGGTACCACTGGATTAGTAGACTGAGCACCTAACCACTCAGCCAGCCAGGCTTGTCTCTTAAAATATATACATCAGGTTATTTGGGGGTACAGGTGGCAGTAGATTTTTTTTTTTTTAAATTCCAAGAACAAACTTCAAGAATGTCCTTCATTGGCAGGTGCAGCAACTTGGGGGAGAACATTTTTAATCCATACTGCATTGACAAGACAAACCATCCTGTTTTCATAGGCACCTAGGGGTTATGATAGGGTCATGGCCTGGCCTGTTTTAGTGGCCATAATCTATGTTGTTATAGACAGAGACGGTGGCACGGAAGCAGGTATTACAGCAAGAATTGGGAAGGCTAGAGCAGCTTATCTACAACCGAGAAACATCTGGAAGTCCAAGGGAATATCCATAACAATAAAAATTAAGACTGTTAAATGCAAGTGTTAAATCAGTCCTGTTGTGTGGATCAAGAACATGGACAGCATCAGCCAAAAGTACCAAGAGACTCAGACCTTTGTTAGCACCTGGCTATGGAAGATTGTTCAGATTAGATGACCAGATTCTATTAGTAATGAAGAGCTATGGCAGAAAATGAAACAATCCACACTGAAAGAAATGATAGTGAAAAAACACTGGAGATAGATAGGACATACACTTCGAAAGCCTGCCATTAACATAACCAAACAAGGTCTCACCTGGAGTTCCCAGGGAAAATGGAAACTAGGAAGACCTAGAAACACCTAGTGAAGGAGTCTTGAAGCAGAGATAAAAAAGATTGACTGCACCTGGAGAAAGAGTAGAAGAAGCAGCCTGGGAATATAAATAAATGGACAGCCCTTGTTGATGGACTATGCCCCAGATAGGGGTGAAGGCAAGGAATCTGTGTTGCTTATTCAGTGTCATCATCAGTAACAAGGAAAAATTCTCATATGTCTGTGTCTAACTAATACACTTATGATACCATGTCTCTTTAACTCTTGGGGTTTCTAGGAGTATCATATTTCATATTTTGATTTGTTAAGAATTGCCACTTTTCTTATTTTTGTTTTTTTTTTAATGTCGTCTGACAAACAGGTGAAGAACTGGGTGAAGGAACTGCGGAAGATGCTGGGCCAAGACGTGTGTCTCTGTATAGCGGGAAATAAGACAGATTTGGAAAAGAGCAGGCATGTCCCAGTGGAAGAGGCCGAGGCGTGAGTTGTAGTTGTCCACCATGAAAGATGATGCCCTCAGTTTCTTTTGCCTGTTTCATGACTTATCACTGTTACTGTTCATTATAATAGATATGATAATGACTGAAAGATAATGCCCTCAGTTTCTGTACCTGTTTTGTGACTCACACTGTTGCTGTTCATAATAATAGAGATGGTACTGGTCTTCTGAGCATCTGCCGTCCTCAGCTTTCCACTCTGCCTTTCCCTGTCTAACTCACTATTACACTAGTGCACATGAGTAGTCCAGCATATAGTGACATGATTTATCATGACTCACTGTCATCACAAGCTATGGTTGGCTGCTGGAGAAATGGGTATATCTGACGTACTAGTGCTGAGGAAAGCAGTTTCTGTGATTGTCCTTATGGTGAGGCATATCATATTGCACTACATATGTTTGTCAGTGAATGAAATACAAACAAAAAATAAAAAATAAAAACATCACACTCACAAATAAGGGACTTCACTAAAAGTCCACATGAATAATTTTTTGGTAAAAGTGTATGTAAAACTAAATGTATAAATATACACAAAGCCGCTGCAGTAAAGCTATGATAACAAAATGACTGTTTAAAAGAGAAGTAGGGATAGCTTTATTAGTTAATGAGCATGCACTTTGTACTTATGTTGTTGTATGATTAAGGCGTAAGCCAAAACATCCACTGTGTGCTCAGTAATTAATAATTCTGTTGCTACTTTTATTTTGAGTAGTCTTTATAACATCTTGCCACAGACTTGGGTGGATAAACACCTCACACACATTGCCTTTCTTAATCATCCTTATTCTGTTGAACAAGAATTCACTGTTCTTTCCCTTCCATCTTATCCTCCAAGGGCTAGTAAGCCATAATTGGTCATGACCAGAATCCAGCCTTAAAGTCATACCGCCAGCAGCATCCCATTCAGCTGCATCAGTCCAGTTTATGTTTTTGGGTAGGGATTGGCTTATGCCTAAGATTATGAAGGGTGGATGGGAAGGCTGTTTCTCAGGTGCACATCTGGGAAGTGATTAAGGCTACTGTAAACTACTTCCTAGCCATTTCGATTTTTACGCTTCAGAACTTTGGCCATGGCAAACTTCACAGAGTATTAAAAATGTTTGTAAATGTCATCACTATGGAACTTTCTGTTTTTAAGTGTTCGCCTCAAAAGGGGCAGTGTAGAATTGCTCATAGCAGTTTTGTTTCTGTATCTGCACCTTTTGACTTGACACATCCATCTTCACCATTTTTTTTTATTGGGGGGGGGATCGGTTTGCTTTCTCATTTGATCCCTGTTAATTTTGTCGGACTGATGCACCAGTGAGAAGAAGTAGCGTAGGGTCTTGTTATGGTTCACTCAGCCTGACACAAGCAGTCGGCCGTGAGTCTCTGACCCCTGTCTCGTTCAGTTAAGTAAATGCATCGTCAAAAGAGATAGCTCATTAACATTGTATCGTATTCTTAGCACTTCATACACAAAATACTCGGTATTATGCTTTGCCTGTAGCACAGCCACGGGCATGGGAGAACAATCTTAGGACATTTGAAAACATTCACGGCAGTGAAAATATTCACTAATTTTATTACTAAAAAGACATCACACATTATTTTTCAGTATTTTTCTTAAACAAAGCAATATTTGATTTTGCTTAAAAGGAAAAAAAAATAATGCATTTCTGTCTAGGCTAAAAAAAATGTTGGTAACCACTGTTCTTAGAAGCATTGTGAAGTTTTACCTGTTTTGATAGTCCATATAATTGCATTGCATAATTTAGCATAGTTAGGTATATAAATAGGTATGATTGTACAGATGTATGATGTGTCAGTTGCTTAATATTTAGATTCATGCTAAAAATTGTGGGAGCAAGCTTTACCAACCATTAAAGAGTAATTTATTTTGCATGCCATTACCACCATTATAAAAAATTTAGCACTCTTAATAATGCAAAAAAAAAAAAAAAGAAGTGGGAGCAAATTTTAGCTTTTTTTTTTTTTTTTGCCAAAAGTTTACTGTTGATTTTGAAAAATCTTGAGTGGTTCTTGGCAACAGTTTTTGATCTTCGTATTCAGATTGTTGATGTTTTCCTCCAGATAGGACTGGTTCACTTTTGTTACCATGTAAACAGTATATGTACATCTGTGGTTCATGCTATTTAAACATTATGTGGCCATCTGCAGTTTATGTTATTTAAACATTGTATGTATTTCTACAGTTCGTGTTATTTGAATCATTATGTGTACTTCTACAATTCATGTTGTTTGAATCATGTGTACATCTATGATTCATGCTGTTTGAAACATTATGTGTACATCTACAATTAATGTTATTTGCAGGTATGCAGCTTCAGTTGGTGCCAAACATTATCACACATCTGCAAAAATGGGTCGTGGAATTGAAGAATTGTTTTTAGATTTAAGTAAAAGTGAGCATTTTTTTGGGCAATTTTTTTTTTTTTTGGTCAGTGCATAAATTGTTGTTTGTATTGTCGTCCTTTATTGTTTCTCTGTTTTTTTGTGTTGTTTAGAAATTGCTGACGCTGCAGTTTTCATTTTCCAGTAGGATTTTTTGCTTTTCATAGGGCTTAAAAACCAAGCTAAGATTATTCAGTTCAAATGTAATATCCACCCTCATTTATGCATGCCAAAGCTGGAAATCAACTAAAGAAATAGACAATAAGATGGACTCTTTTGAATCACAACAGAACTGAAGCACCTTACAACCGTGGTCCTACAATGGGCACCATCCAGCTGTGGAATAGCCAGCAATGAAATAGTTGACAGCCTGTCCAAAGCTGGCAGCAATCAAGATTAAACCAGTCATCCAGTAAACTGCCAAGAGGCGAAAACCATAATCTGTAACCAGAGCAGATCTGAATGGAAAAAGAAACTGAAATGGCAACAATGAACCAGATCCAATACACCAACTACAAAGACATCAGCAAACCATCCTCTTTTGCCTAAGGACAGGCCACTGCAGACTACTGAGCCACCTGCATCGACTCAAAATGTCTTACACAGACGAGTGTCCATGTGGCAGTGTAGTCCAGACTCCAGAACATATCTTACAAGAGTGCCCAAACCATGCAGACCTGAGGCGTGAGACATGGCCAGAGGACGCAAGCTTGGGGCAAAAGCTTTGGGGCTCCTATCAGGATCTAGAGAGGACTGCGGAGTTTGCCATATCGGCAGGAATCAGGATCTGAAGTGACCAACAACCTCGAATGCAGAAGAAGAAGACTCTTTTGAAAACAAATGCCTAAGGAAAATACTCTGTATAAAGTGGAACAAATTCAAGAACAATGTAGAGATAAGGCAGATGAACAAACAACAACCTGTCTCATGGGTGATCAGAAAAAAGGAGAGGGACATATGTCGATCATGTGATGAGAAGAAACAGAGAACTCCAAAACAAGTTGTCGCGTGGAACACAACAGGCCAAAGAAAACAAGGTCGACCACATGAAACTCTAAAGAGGACATTGTTAAGAGAGGCCAGTTTAGTGGGCATAAAATCCCTTGATGAGGTTGAAAAGCATGCTGAAAACAAGAAAACTCGGCGAACTACCGTGCCTGTCATTATCTTATCCTCTATACAGTCATACCTTCTGCTTGTACTGCCTTTGTGTCATTATCTTGTCCTCTATACAGTCATACTGTCTGCTTCTGTTGCCATTATGTCATTTATGTTGTCCTCTATACAGTCATACCTTCTGCTTGTGCTGCCATTATGTCATTATCTTGTCCTCTATACAATCATACCTTCTTATTGTGCTGCCATTGTGTCATTATCTTATCCTCTATACAGTCATACGTTCTGCTTATGCTGCCGTTGTGTCATTATTTTGTCCTCATCTGCTTTCATTACTTCACAGTAACTCTTTAGCTTTTAGCGAGTAAATGCAGTAGATCTAGTAAGTTATGTATCTGTTTGACCATGATAAATGTGTTAGACTGCAGAAACACTTACATTGCATGCATTTATTTCCTTTACACAATTGACTGTATTTGATAAAAGGTTTTATGTAAATGTCTTGTCCTTTAAGATATGCTTGTCATGTTGTCAGCCAGTCATGTCCCCTGCAGAACTTTGCCTCCCTAACAGCTCTCCTGTAGGCTCCTCTCTGTCACGTTGAACCAGCTGAATATTTGTGAGAAAATGAATATTGAAAAGATAAAGGGCAGAATGTCACATGGGCCTGCATGCCTAGTTTTTTTACCCTATGAAAATAAAGTTGGTTGGTTTGTTCCTTGCATCTCCTTAGTTTCTCCTTTGCAGACAGAGTTTCCCAACCTACATAAACTGGAGGCCATACAGACCCCGTACCATGAGAATTAAAATGGTCTCCAGAAGACCTTCGCTCTCTACAGACTTAACCTAAGCCTACCCGAGTGAAAAGAGCATTAGTAGAAAACCACAGTTCATGCATGAAGAACTGCTGACAATGAAATTTGTGAAAAAAAAAAAAGGTTTAAAGGTTCAAAATCAGACTCAGGCATCACTGCATTCAGGACCTCATATACGCTCCGCCACATGCCGCAGCATCCATCCAAGAGAATGTTTTTTTGCTAATACTTCCCATCAAGAGTTGGTCGTTTACGATGCGTTTTCTGCCACAAATTCAGATTTCCTACCAGCACACTTAATTTGTCATAGCTCTAGCAGTCTCTTCACAATTACATTGTTCTTCCATCCCTGCTTGTCATTTTCCCAGCAGAGATGTACATAAAATGGGGTGATGCCAGAGAACAGCATCCTGCTCAAGACACAAAAACTGGAAAGTCAGCATGCAGCTGGTGTCATGTCACTGAACACTGAAGGTGTACGTGAAGGAAATCAAACACTTATGGGCTTGTCGGAGAATGAAGCATGATGATGATCTTAACTAACTATTATCACAGCAACCAAGTTATCATGGATAAAGGATCGTACCTGGAGTGGCTCTAGTTTACTGATTTTGATGAATTAGTTATCTATAACGGTCACTGCAGTTTCTGACCTTTGGAATTTACCCAGGAGCGCCCATATATGAGGTAGAATCAAAAAGTAAATTCAACATAACCTTTAACTCTTCCTGTGCCCAAGAAAAAAACACAGACGTTCCTGTTCGTGCCACGCAAAAAGCGCAGATCCTGATCTGTATAGTGGGCATAGTTATGGAAAACAGTATTTACATGTACTTCCATGTACTTATTATGTTTCAAAGTATAACTAAATGTATGAAAATTTCATAAATGCAGAGTTTTTCAGGAAAAAAGAAGTAATGTGATGTTTTAGACAAGGATTGTGCCCAGCTCACCATCAGCTAGGTCTAGATATGCACTACTTACCATCTGAGATGTCTAGATCTCCTTGTCGATCTCGTATTGTGATTCTATGTTGCATTCTCGCTAAATTAATGTCTGAAATAACCTACTATTTCTCCAGCCATCTAATGTCTAAATCTACTTAGGATACATTCAAGAGCAGTGGGGTGGTGGTCACAGGCCATGTACATACCCCTATCTCTCTCTCTCTCTGAACCTTAAGTGCCCAGGGCACATGGGGCTTCCGCAAGGGTTTTCCACAAATGCCTGTCTTTCGCCTTTTTTTCTGCTCTTGCCCAGGTGAGCCCTCTATTGCTCAACATCCTTTCTGTTGTTCTTCTCCATGTCTCTTTTGGTCTACCCTTACTTCTGCTCCCCTGTGGTGTCCATCTTAGTGCTATTTTTGGTAGTGAGTTGTCAGTCATTCGGAGCACATGTCCCAACCATCGCCAGCGTCTTTCCTCAATAATTGTTGTCAGTGGTTTCATCTGCATTTCTGCCAATAAGATGTTATTTCTTATGGTGTTTGGCCAAAATATTTTTTTAATTCTACGTAAACATTTAGTCTGGAAAGAATTCAACTTGTTTTCTATGGTTTTGGTGATTTTCCAGCATTCACTTCCATAGAGTAGTACACTTAGAACATTACTCTTAAATATCCTGATTTTCATATTTATGCTTAGTTTATTTGATTTCCATATATTCTGTAGCATTGCAAAAGCCTGGTTTGCTCTAGTAAGTCTGCTGTTGATGTCCTCTGTGCTGTCTCCATTTTCTACTACTCTGCTGCCAAGGTATACAAATTCGTTAACCTCCTCCACTAACTTGTTATCTACTCTGAGTACATTTCTGTTGTTCACATTTTGCTTCATTAACTTTGTCTTTCCTACGTTGATCTTTAGTCCTATGTTGTTTGCATTCTGGGTTAACTTGTTTATTTTATCTTGCATATCTTTGTGACTGCTTGATAATAGACAAATGTCGTCCGCAAAGTCAAGGTCCTCCAGCACTGTGTCAAGGGTCCATTGTAATCCTCTGCGTTTGTCTGATGTTGCCTCCTTCATTAACCAGTCTACTGCCAAGATAAATAATGTTGGTGATAGTACACATCCCTGTTTCACTCCTGTTTGTACCCTAAAGCTGCTGGAGGTATGTTCTCCACAGATAACTTTGCACTGAAAACCCTCGTATAGGGCTTTGATTACATTAACTATTTTATGGGGGAGGCCATGCCATCTTAGGATTTTCCACAGTGCATCTCTGTTGACACTGTCAAAGGCTTTCTCAAAATCTATGAATAATGCATATGTTGTGCTATGCCACTCATTTGCCTGTTCTAATATTTGTCTAAGTACAAATATATGGTCTATGCATGATCTTCCTTTCCTAAATCCTGCCTGCTCTTTCCGAAGTTTTTCCTCAAGTGTTGGTACAATTCTGTTGATGATTATTCTGCAAAATACTTTACTAGTGAGTGGCAGTAGGGTAATGCCTCTCCAGTTCCCGCAATCTCTGAGGTCACCCTTCTTTGGTAGTTTTACTATAAGACCAGTTTTCCACTCCTCTGGGGCTTTTTCTAAATCCCAAATTTGTTGTAATATCCGGCAAAGTTGTTTTGGTGTTTCTGTTTCTTCTGCTTTCAACATCTCAGCAGTCACTTCATCTTCACCTGGTGCCCTGTCTGATTTTAGCATCTTTATCGCCTCTTTTACTTCATTTATTGTTATTGGTCCTGTATTGATGTTTAGTTCCGCTTTTGCTTCAGGTATATCTATTGCTTGTGCTGCTTGTGTTCTGTTTAGTAGGGTGTTAAAGTGTTCCCTCCATCTTTCAATTTTTTCTCTTTCTCCACTGACCAGTTGTCCATTTTGTGTTCTTACTGCACTTTCACATCTTGTATTGAAGTTACCTGTCATCTGCTTTGTGATTTTATATATGGTTTTCATGTCATTTGTTTATGCTGCTTTCTCTGCTGTTTCTGCTAAGTTGTCATAATATTGACGTTTATCTTGATGGCATGATTCCTTTACTTCTTTGTCTTTTTGTGCATAATTACTTAAAACTCGTTCTTTAAGCCGTTGTGATTTGGTGTTCAGTAATTTTTTCTTGATTTCTTTTCTTTGCTCTATCTTTTCCCATGTGGTCTCACTTATCCATTCCTCTTTTCTCCTTTTCCGATATCCCAGCACCTCTTTTGCTGTTTCCTGTAGTGTTTTATTGAACTCTAATATGGACATTTCTGCTTCGTCTTGTAGGACACTGAAGCGGTTCTTAAGAATTATTGAGAATTCATTTCTTGTTTGCTGGTCTATCAGTTTTCTTGTATCAAAATGTATCTTTCTGTGATCTCCGATTCTGGCTTTCCTTAATTTTAGTTTTATTTTTGCTACCAGAAGGTTGTGATCACTTCCTATATCTGCTCCTTTCCTTGCTCGCACATCTTGTAGTGACATACCCCTATCTACATTGTCAAAAATTGAAAAAATTTCGATGTTTCTCTTCCTATTTCTCGCTCAGCATCGCTCGTAACTAAGGACTCTTTCACCATTTTGAAAAGCGTCACTGGAAACGCGAACGAAATATGTACAATCTACATGTTACACCGGCTGGTTTTATTGAAACAAATGAATTGTCACTATAACGACTATGGCACGCAACTCAGTAATTGGAAATCCTCACTATAGCAACTATGGCACGGGAAGAGTTAATACCAGTAGATGGAAAAATGAACATAGTGGTCACTTCTCCACATAGTCCCACTGCAGGTTAATGCACTTCTTATATCATTCCACTAGCTTCTTCATTCCTTGTGAGGAGAAACTTTTTGACTGCTCCTTAATCCAGATCTGCACCACCTCCTTAACCTCATCATGAGAGGTGAGACTGCATGGAGCCTCCTCAAGTAGACCGAAGATGTGATAATATTACATGGCGCTGGATCAGGGGCTATGAAGGAGATGAGGAAGATTTTTTTTTTCAAACCACAGCTGGTTACATTGCACCTTGTTGATGTGGGCTTGTGTGCGCGATGTTGATGGTCGACCAGATCAGGCTTTGTCAGTTACACTTGCTCTTCCCACATTCTGCATTACTACCCATCCATGAACTTTTTGTTAATTCGTGCAGTTTTCACTTCTTTATCGAGCCAACATCCTGTGGTGAATTTCTGCAAGTTTCACTTTTTTACTAAGTCACCATCCTATGGTGAATTTCTGCAAGTTTCACTTCTTCTGCGCCCCCCCCAAAAAAAAATCTTACAATGATGTGGTTTTCAACAATGATGCAATTCCACAGTGAAGCACCAGTGTTTATTTGATCTTGGTTTCAACTAGACTAAGGACAGATTGCTGCGCTGTGCATGTTTGAACTACCCATCCACCATTGCATATATGTTGTATTGTGGTTACTGCATAGTTTTCAAGTTGGTGTCACTTTTTTTTTTATTCTCTCTTATGTGTGGACAGAAACCTGGCTTCACATCTCTATCAGGGAAAATCATTGACCTATATTTTTGGTCATATTAAATGATATAGCTTGAGAGAACATTCATTCATTCATTTGCATGTCCCTTGCAGAACTTTGCCACAGCATTCCTGTAGGCCTTTTGGTTGTGAGCAAGATGGCCTGCTGCTGATGCATCCATTTGCAGCTTATTAGTGATGTCTTGCAGCCATCTTCGCATTGGTTTTCCTCTCTTTTTTTTTCCCATTATGTACCCTTCCAAGATGGAAGGAGAGAACAAAAAACAAAAGCTTGAGAGAACAAAAATAGAAAGTATGGTTCCTAACAGACAGTGAAGTGGAGAGAATTTGTTACTGCCTTGCAAGAAATACTGGGAAAGTGTCTTGTTGATCATTACCAAGTGACATTGATGCTGAAGTCAGTGGCTGAGGAACTGGGACAGGAAGAGAAAAGGTCATGTGTTGATAATATATTTCTACAGAGGTTGAAGGGATATTGGTGTGAGGAGGGGAAATGGAATAGCTGGATGACTGGCTGGTAGAGTTCAGGGTTGCCAGAACCAGTAGCTGACAGGCACAGTTAGTGTTCATACTGAAATAGAGAGTAGAGCATGTATGAGTGCGACGATGCTAATTCCTGGATTTAAGATGGGTGGATGGATGGTTTTTAAGAAGCAAGGAAAAGGGGAGAAAATGGACTCAAGATATCATTAGGACTGTAAATACCACACTCACTGAAGCATGTCATCAGGCTCATTTTCAGTTTCAACTGTGATAGATGCAGAAGAACTTGTTAATATTTGCCACATTAGCATATTTTACATCCTGTGAGCTGTAAAGAGATCCACCTCTGGCTAGCTGGGCCGTCGCAGTTTGAGAGCTTCATAGAAAATACAGGAAGAATAGATAGACTGAATCCACGCAGGAGATGGAGAAAGGAAACTACAGAAGCATTAAATATCCCATTATATGAAGCAAATTGTTGGGCCCTGTGAAGATGTCTGTTTGTCCCTTGAAAGGTATATGAGGACGGAGACAAGCATATTTTTACAGATTTCATGTTAAATTATATCAGACCATACATATTTCTGAAAGTTAAAATGTTTCTTTCTCTTCTGCCGTGCAGGTATGATGGGAAAATGTGAGGAAGGTGTTGGTCGAGGAAGGTCTGGCGGTACCAGTCGGAAAAATCAAGTTCTCGTGGTTGATGACTCCACGGAACAGCCACCTGCCAAAACAGGCTGCTGTGGTTAGCGCCAGCTTGTTACTGTAAATATGAAGCCTTAATTTTTTTCTTCTTTTTTTTTTTTTTTGGTCCTATTTTTGTTGACGTCATGTAATGGAGGTACCAGACTTCCTGTCATCCTGACAAAATTAACTGTTTGGGAAGAAAACAGTTTTACTGGTGTCATGTGATACTCATTGTGTGTTCAGCTGATGTTGGTTTTTTTTTTTTTTTAAATCAAGGAACAAAGTTAGATTAAGCTGTATGATGCAGTTCTACAAAAGATGATCTATGAGGAAGAAGAAAAAAAAAACGGAACAGAAAAAAAAAAGATATCAGTATGTTACCTAAATACTTTCTTAATAGTAAACAAAAAATAGGAAAAATGCATATCTTTAAGAGCATTCAGTGTTTGAAACGTTTGAGACATCTCTAAGGACAAATGACTTGTGTTTTAATATGGCATTTTCTGTTATCCTTGGAAAAAAATGTTTTGCCAAAATATTGATTGTGTTTACTGGCTTTAATTTTGTCCTTTTCTTGCCTTCAGTAAAACTGCATCAAACAGCTTATGCACCATTATTTTCATTGTATTGGTTGTATTGTTGTTTCAGTTACACAAAGACAAAAAGAAGTTTTATCTGTAAGAAGATACCTGTACTGTCTACAGATATAAGTAAGAGTATTCTAAAGTAATAAATGTAAGAAATCTTACCTATACTGCCTACAGATACATAAGAGTATTATAAAGTAACAAATGTGAGAAGATACCCTACCCATAGTGCCTACAGATATGAGTAAGATTATTCTAAAGTAGCACATGTGAGAAGATGCCTATACTACCTACAGATATGTAAGAGTATTCTAAAGTAACAAAATGTTCTGTGCAAGTGTAAAGCTTGAATCATTTTATGAGATTAAGTGTAGATGAAGTACTCTTTGGGTTATATTTGCGTCAGACTCATGATATATGGGGTGCCCAAGAAAAAACTCCAGGGTTTGAGTTGTAAATATTTTCCATGCATTTCACCACAGAATTTCACTGCAGGAAGAGAAGCTTCATTTGTCAGCCTGAGTTAAAAAATATTTGCCCGCAGGTGGCGGAAACCATGAGTTTGCAATACGCATTAAAAAAAAAAAAACGATTTGCATTTAGTCATGGTACTGCTATCAGAAAAGGTGTAGATACTATATAGTTTGCAAAATTTGCATGCCGTAAGGGTGTGAAGTCTTAGTGCCTTCACATTTCTAGGCCACCACGGCATTTAAGGTGGGGGATGCTAGCACCTGTCCTCCTTTGCCTTTGTTTTCATATGGAAGCTCTGGGTGCCCATTTTTCGAGGCTGGATGAACCCTGGTGCCAGCTGGGTCTGATAAAATTCAGCCTGAATGTAAAATTGAACTGAGGACTTTCTGATCAGCAAGCATGTGCACTACCCACTACACCACCGTGGCACCTTGACTTCAGAAAGGAGTAAAAAAAAATATGTATATATATATAAAGAAGCTTTGAGTTGTAAATCAATGCTTAAACGGCTTCAGCATTCTTTATATAATATATAGTTGTTATACTGTACATAAATAATATAAACTCAGGAGTTCTTTCCTCGACACCTTGTACTTCTACACAAACTGCTCCATCAACTGAGCAGCATATTGTGATTGCATGTGGGAAGACTGAGCTCTATGTCGTTGGAAATTAGTGTTAGCCTAAAAGAAGAAAACTTAGATGTGAGAATCAGCATTTTCTGCCTGTTTATTTATTTCTTATCTCAGCATTCACTAACATTTTGTTGCTATCATCTGTGTTATATCTGGTCAGCTGATGAATGTGGATTGATCTAAATTGGCTTTTCTTCAATTCCTGAAATAGACCATAACAGGCACGGTTTACGTGTCAAGCCCAATAGAGGCATTACATTGGGTCCCAACTTCTCTAATCAATTTGTGGTCTCACAAGACATTTATTGAGGGCACTGGCTAGAAATAGAATCATGACCAGCTATGGTTCACAGATTGTCATGATTCTAATAATGTTCTATTCCAAAAAAAGCATAAATACGAGGGGAAGTCACTAAGTAACTCGCAAATTGAAATATTTTATCAGTGGCAGTTATCAGGTAGTATTTAAATACATCCTTAGATAGTACTATCATCCAACTTTATAATAGTTGTATGTAGGGGGCGCTGGGAATTACGTGCGCATGCGCATGGCAAAGCAATAACAAAATGGCTACCCAACTGTTAGTGCACCAAAGAAGAACAGAGAAGTGTAGTGTGATTTTTGTGGGCTAAAGGACATTCAGTTGAGGACATTCATAAGGAAATGATTACAGTTTATGCTGAAAAAGTGTTTATCACATAAGTGGTCTATAACTTGGTAAAAGAATTTTCTCAGGATGCATTGAAATTGTTGACAAAGTCCGACTAGGCCATCCTGTTCGGATTGCAACAGAAGCGACTGTGCAACGTGTGAATGAGAAGATCAGAGTTGATAGACGAGTAATGATAGACAGTGTAGCAAGTGCAATTGGATGTTCACATGGCTTAGCCTACAGAATATGCATGAGCAATTGAATTTTCGGAAAGTTTGCTCACATTGGGTACCCAGAGATCTGAATGATGAACACAAAATGAACCGATTTGGTTTGTCATTGCAGCATCTCTGTCATTATGCATATGAAGGTGAAGACATTCCCGAAAGGATTATTACTGGAGACAAATCTTGGTTGCACCACTACCAACCCGAATCAAAATGTGCCTCAATGCAATGGAAACACCCGTCGTCGCCATGTGCAAAAAAATTCAAGATTACGCCTTCTGTGGGGAGGATTATGCTGACAATGTTCTGGGATTATCAAGCAGTGTTGTTAACCAAGTTTCAGAAGTATGATGACAGTGTGAATTCTGTATTGTACTGTGAAGTTCTGTCAATGCTACAGGACGCAATTCGAAGAAAACATCCTGGTCTGCTGACTAAAGGTGTGCTCCTTCATGACAATGCCAGACCACATACGATTCAGTTAACCCAAGAGAAAATTAACCAGTTTGGTTGGGAAGTTCTTGAACATCCACCCTATAGTCCTGACTTAGCTCCAAGTGATTTTCACCTGTTTGGTCAATTGAAAAACCACCTTGGCGGGAGAAGATTCTCGAGTGATGAAGAGGTGGAAACAGAAGTAAAAAAAAATGGTTCAGAAATCGGACTCCCGATTTTTACGCCATGGGTATTGCATCACTGATTACACGATGGGACAAATGTATCAGTGTTGGTGGTGATTATGTTGAGAAATAGGGGAATAATGTAGGTTCAAAAATTAAAAGTTTTCAAATTACTGTCGCATTTAGTTTTTTTTGTAACAGGCATTTGCGAGTTACTTAGTGACTTCCCCTCGTATAAGAACATTGTTATTGACCAATCTTTTACCGAAGTTGTTTTACTACATCAGTTATGTATTCACTCTCATGATCTAAAATGAAGAGGCTTAGAAGGAGAATAACATTTATACCATGTCTTACACAATTGATAAGGCAGTCAAATGTTGGACAGAAATGCTTAAAAGTTTTCCGCTTTCACTATTGCATTAGTATAGCTTACTAAGAGTGGCTTTTATGTGCCAAATTAATCCAGAAAGTATTTTTTGTTTTTTTTGTTTTTATTTTTAAATGTTCATTCACTCACAACTTGGTTGAATTGCTTCATTCACAAGACTAAGCTTCATTTGATATCCTGTTTTCCCTTTATTTGTGATAATTGTGTATACAGTGCAGTCCTGTGTAGCTTCATCCATCATTGCTTCTTTCCTCAACACCATTGTGATAGGTACCCATTTCCTCAACTAGGTACCCATTTCCTCAACTAGGTACCCATTTCCACAACTAGGTACCCATTTCCTCAACTAGGTGCCCATTTCCACAACTAGGTGCCCATTTCCACAACTAGGTACCCATGGAGGGCATTGATCGTAGAAAGCATTGATTTGGTCCATTTGTGAACGTCAGAGTGGTGAAGTGGTTAGTGCACTAGTCTCTCATGGGCGAAGGTTGGTGGTAATGAATCTGGCCAAAGGCCACTCTAGTCACCCAGGTGTAGAAATGGGCGGATCTGTGGAAGGAAAGGCAGTCAGGTGTGGTGCTAACACATCACTCTCTAATATGTTGACAGGTCAAGGAAAATAAGTGCGTTAACACCATATCCCAAGGTGACTTCATGGCATAAACAGAGCTACCTTTACCCACCATGCAGTCATGTTTACACTGAATGGAATAGCCGACACTGTAGACATAGGATCAACAAAGGATACTTATCCCAGTGATAACTGCTCTCAGTTGCCATAAAATTTGATGACACAGATGGAGTGTTTTCTTTGATGCTTTGTTACATAGATAATTTCTGGCTCTTTGTGGTGAACTGTTAGGTTCTAGTCTCTTCATGAATGTGGAGAAACTCTTCATTTTTATATTCCATCATGAGTCCATAAGTAAACAGTTGTTCTAAAGTGGTATGCAGATTAGCAAGTTTTTTTCTGTAAGCAAAAGATGTCATTTCTAAGAAAAAAATGCATCTTTTGGTAGTGAGCAGATCTGGGCAATATCTTGTGTTTTCACATTGAAAATTGGGTAATATCTTGTTTTCTCATTGGGCAATGTCTTGTTTTCTCATTGAAAACTGGGCACTGTCTGAGTTTTGTCATCATAAACTAGGCAGTATCTTGCTTTTTGCATTGTTAGCAAATTCCTTTTAGCGTTATCATTTTCCCATTTCTGGCTGATTCATCGCGGTCTTTTAACTCAGAAATGGCTTCATCACAGTAGGGACATTCCCATATCTGCCCTTCTGCCTATTCCAGTTACCACCTCAGAAAGGGTGTTATAGGCAACATAACACTCTTAAGTGCAAGCAACAATTCCAGTGGTAAATTTTTCCTAGTATATTGCCTATGCAGTGGCCGTCTGGGCTACTCTTTTTATGATTTCCAGCTGGCAAGAGATTTTTAACATGTACAGCAGTGCACACGGACAAAGGATCCAACTACCTAGAGACCAGGGGGATTTATTGCTGTAAGATTCTTCTTCTTCTTACATCTTACATCCTTCCCGTTCCACTAAACAATTGTAGTTCACCAAGATTTCCTGTTTTCTGCAAGTTTTTCAATCTCATCAAGGGATGTTATGCCCACTGAACTAGCCTCTCTTAATAATGTCCTCTTTAGAGTTTCACGTGGTCGACCTCTTTTTCTTTAGCCTGTTGTGTTCCACTTGATAGCTTGTTTGGGGATTCTCTCATTGTTTCTTCTCATCACATGACTGACATATGTCCATCTTCTTTTTCTGATCACCCATGAAGCAGGTTGTTTTTGCTCATCTGTCTTATCTCTGCGTTGTTCTTGAATTCGTTCCACTTTATACTGAGTATTTTCCTTAGCCATTTGTTTTCAAAAGAGACTAATTTCTTGTCCGTCTGTAAGATTCATGAGAAAAAAAATCTCTGCCACTTATAGCGGAATTCACACTCATAGCCTCCAACACTCGAGGCAAATATCTAACCCTGAGACCATACATACGGCCCCCACTTTTCTGAGGATCCTAGAAATGCAGTTTTAAATAAACAGAACAAAGTGTGTGAATGCTCACCAGAGTGTTACAATTCACATTGTCACCTTGCATTTTCTATTATTAATTTCATACGTCCGACTTGGTACAGCCATAGCTTTCCTACATTGACTTATCTTCAAACTGCAGCTACTCTCATTAACATCGAACAGGAAACAGATTCGCTTTGCTTGAGATTTTACACAATTGCTTTTAAAATGATATTAACTTCTACTCGTGTTTTAGTTGTTGCCAATATTTATTTTTATATTGATGCTGCTCCATTCATGCTGAATATCTCAGCAGCCGATAAGTGTTGGGGGAGAGGGGAGGCTTGTTATGCTCTTAGCATATACGTTGGGCAGTAAATTCCAAGGAAGGTCCAACGTTTTCTCAACATACTTAATCACCTCTCCATGCTAGAGAAAGCTGTATTTGTTTTGTTTTTTTTACCCAGCCTTGAAAGAGTATATTTTGATCCCTTACTTAAGAGACCAGATGTGGCTTCAAGAAAAGAGCTTGAGAGGCAAGCATTAAGAACTGCTGATAATGGGATCCAAGGAGGCAAGCCATCTTCTTACCTGGATAGCAGATTATATGAAACCAAACCCTGAATAAGATCCCTCCCAACCTTGTTGGTCAGGATGGAATATTTCAGTAACCTACACACATTGTTATAGGGTGGAGACTATAACTGAAGATCATGGGCCAGTCTGTAACACAGCTATCATTGTCCCTTGCTAACCTCATATGTTACCATGATAAACATCACATTGCATTGAAAGAAAGAAATCCCAAGATGTATACGAGGGTTTCCGTGCCAGAAGGTGAAAACGCAAACAGCTCTAAATTGTTTTCTTCTTCATGTGA